>CAUYRT010088128.1:0-27762 GCA_963574885.1 Lepilemur ruficaudatus
CACAGACCTGGACGGCGCAGTCTACTGCACACCTGGGCTAGACGGTCCAGCCTAGTGCCCCCGCGCCACACACCTGTACAGCATCTCGCTGTGCTGAATACCGCAGGCAGTCGCAACACCATGGCAGGGATTTGTGTATGGAAACATAGAAAAGGTACAGGAAAAATACAGCATAAGAGATAAGAAACGGCACATCTGCACAGGCAGCTCCTCCGTTATACCTTTAAGGGACCACCGTCATGTATGTGGCGCGTCATTGACAGAGTCATCGCTGTGCAGTGCGGGACTGCGTGTTGTACGCCTGGTGATTTTACAGTCTTAGATCAACAGCTGTGAGCTTAGCTTTTATCCTTGTGGTTGGGGTTCTTGTTATTTTTTGGTTTAGCATCCATTTGCCGTGCTGGACCTAGACCTGGGGTTAACCTGCAAGGTGATTTCAGACAAGTCACGGAGAAGGCAGCGAGGGTGCACCGCAGCGCCTCGCAAACCTGAGCGTGCATCAGGATCTCCCGGGGGTTTTAGTAAAACACAGATTGCTGGAATCCACCCCTGGAGTTTCTGATTCAGCGAGTCTGGGGGGGACCCGGTAACTTTCATCTCCAAAAAGTTCCCGGGTGACGCTGAGGCTGCAGGGCGGGGGTCCCGCCGTGATGACCACTGATGTAGGACGAGCAGCCCTGGAGTTCCGTGGAGCCCAACCAAGCTAGGTGACCCTCCCAAGGCCACCTCCTTATCGATCAGCATTTACCTTGCAGACTAGAGCTAAAGGTAGTGATTAGATGAATTATTTTACAGCACTTTGTAAACCATAAAACACACTATAGCTATTAATGGCTTAATATTCCCTTCAGTTTTAACGTATCTATAAAATGGGGATAATAATAGTAATTTTTATAAAGACTAAGAGAGATGATCTACATAAAAACACTCTGTGAAATATCAAGAACCACAGTCTTATTCTTATAACTGCCCTAAGTCCCGACTTTCTCATCCGCAATATGACAGGATGGCCAAGGCACCCGTCCTGTGTGCCAGGCTTGGCCGAGTGGCGCTCACTGCTACAGCTGTGGATGATGTGTGTTTGTACTTGATACCCCGGCTGATGCCGCTCTGTGTCTCGTCAGCCGTTTTAGTCAAAGCTGTATTTGGGGCCATTATTACCAGTTAGGAGGCTTCTGGCTGCAAGAACAAAATTCCCAGCTCAAAGTGGCTTTAAGAATATGGGGCTTGTTGCCTGTCTAACAAGAAGTCCAGAGGCAGTGTAGTTTGGGGTTGATTAATTCACTGGGTTGATGAGTAAAGACTCTGAAAATCTGTTTCTCCTCATGGTTGCATGATGGCTGCAGCAGCACCAAGCATCACACACACACAGACACACACAGATACACACACACACACACACCCACACGGCAACATCCCAAAACAGGAAGAGATGAGTCCTGACTTGTGTCTCTTTAAATGGATGAAAAAACTTTCTCAGAGCCCCCTCTCATTGACCAGGATTGTATCACGTGTCCCATAACGAGGGAAACGGAATTACGTGGTCGGCTTAGCCTAGTTCATATTCAGCCTCTATGACTGGGAGAGGCCACGCGAAGCCACCCAAATGGGCCTCTGTCAACGAGCAAGAACACATGAAAGGCTGAAGAGGAAGCAGCCGACAGTCTCTGCCGCGCTCCGATATCTCCTTCCAGTAAGAATCGAGTCCGTGGGGCTCAACACGCGTGGGGTCTTCCTGGAGTGGGCGCACAGCCAAGAAGGGCCCCGGCAGAGCCTGCAAGAGCCGCGTGGTGAGGTGGGCGTCCACATCGATCGGCCTCATGCCCCGCCGGGCAGGCTCAGGGCGCGGCCGCAGCCTGCTGGACTCGGCGGCCACTGAGCGTCTCTCAGGCAAAGCCCTCGACGCTGAGGATTCTCACATGCCCACGGCGGTGTCACCTGGTGCGTATTCCACGTCTAGCCGAGTGTGGTAGCAGGGGGCTCCTGACAGACCCCTGAGTGCCTAAGAAAGAGACACCAACGGCCACGGGCAAGACAGCGTGGCCAGCGAGCGGCGGCGGTGGGGAGCGTGAAGAGGGCTGTTGTGTAGAACGGATTTCGCTGCTCTGAGAAAGTCCCGTCTGTGGGATGCTGGAGGCTCGTCCTTCCTCCCCTGAAAGAGCCTATGAGCCTGCCGGGGTGGCGACTGCAGGGATTTTCTAAGGAAGGGATCCCCCGCCCCCTGCACAGTCTAATTCCTCTCCGGGCTCAGGTGTGGCCGAGCGGCTGTTGGTTATTCACAACGGCGGAAAGGGGGAAACAATGCAAGTGTCCATCCGCGGGCGACGGGGAAGGAACAGGTGGCTCGGTGTGTACGTACCACGGAATGTCACTCGGCCTGGAAAGGGAAGGGATTCCGACACACGCTGCACCGTGGGTGAACCTTGCAGACAGCACGCTCAGTGAATTAACTGGCCACAAAAGACAGATACTGTGTGATGCCACTGACGTGAGGTCCCTAGAAGAGTCACGTTCATAGACACAGAAGGGAGAACGGGGTTTCCGGGGGCTGGCGGGAGGGGAAATGGGGAGTTAGTGTTTGGTAGGGACCAGGTTTCAGTGTGGGGAGATGCAAGAGTGCTGGGCATGGAGGGTGGTGACGGTCGCACACCCACGAGAACGGGCTTCGTGCCACCAAGTTGCACACTCGCAAATGGTTACGACGGTAAATATCGTGTGTGTACTTTGCCACAGTTTTAAAAACTCGAAAAACAATAGCGGCAACTACCATAGCAGGCTCTGAGCTGTCACAGACAGGTTCCCTGGGGCGAGGTCAGAGGCTGGGGTTCGTTAGGAGGCGCCGGGGGGACCGGCCCTCTCGTGGCTCCGGCGGTACCTTCTGTCCTTCCAGACACAGCCCGGCCCCGGTCTGTGCCCAGCTCAGACTCTAAGCTCCGGGTGCAGGGACGGCTTCTGTTTTGTTCTCTTGGCGACCCAGGTGCCGAGGTGGAGGCTCAGTCTGCTCACTGAGGGAAGGAAGGGGGGCGGGCAGGCTGCCGCATGGCACTGAGGAACGAGGCTGAGACCAGCAGGAGGAGAAAGCTCAGCCCAGCGAGGGCCCCGCGGCTTCCTCGGGTAGGGTTGCCATCCGGGGCCAGGCTGTGTCCCGTCCTGAGGAACCTGGTGTGTGGGCCAGGGGTGCCGGTGGCTGATGTACAAGCACCTCCTTCCCCCGGCCTGGGTGACAGCTGGGCCCCCTGACACCAGCACCGTCACTTACAGGCGTCCCAGTGCTCAGTGGAGGACGCAGAGGCCTGGAAGGGGGGATGCCCATGCCCACGGACACGGCCTCCTTCCCCTCCCAGGGGCTTCTTCCTGGTGGACGGTGCCATGGCCGGGACTGTCCAGCCTGGCGGGGCTCCTGGATCACCTGGGTGGTCTCTGACAGCCGAGGTGTTTGGAAAATCTGAGCTGTTCCCCGAATCCCTGGTGATTAGGATCTAGTGGGTGCTGAAGACTGAAGTTTGGCAACTACTGCTCTAGAGGACTCGTAGACATTATTTTGAGTGCTTATTGTTTTTCCCTATTGATTTCTTCATTTTCCAAAGCATTTGAAGCATTATAGGAATTTGGGAGGGCGGTGAGTGGGGTCACTCCAGCTGTGCCGAGTCCTGTTGAAATAAAGGGGCGTTCGTGCGGAAATCTGGCGGACTGGGCGTTAGTGTTGCAGAAGGTAAATGGCCACTTGGCTGAATTGCTCACCTTACCGGCAACCACCGGCCCTGCAGCTGTGCAGGGCCATAAGGAGGAGTCATTGCAGCCCCCGGGGCACTGGGACGACGTTACGTGGGACCCTCTCAGGGCAGCCGGGCTGGGTGCCACACGTGGCCAGCGCCGTCAAAGTGTGTTTGAAGGCGTGTTGGATTTGCACGGGCAAACCGAGCCGGCGTGTGTGTGTCCACATGTGTAGTCCACATAGGCCGTCCTGAGGCTGACCAAATGCTGACATGAGCCTGACAAGGTGTGGACAAAGCAGGTGTTTTCCGCTTGCCCTTTCCTGCCTGGACTTAGGGCACGCGTCCCCAGACCGTGGCTGCCCCTCCCAAGCTGCCCTGGCCCCTCAGGCCCCCAGCTCCCGGGGTGCATGCCCTCGCCCACTCCTTGCAGAAAGGACCCACCCCTGGGGCTGCAGGCGAGCGGGTAGGGCTGTCCCAAGAGCCAGCTCCTTATCAGGAGGATACAGAGTCCCGAAAATCCCCCCACTCCCGGGGTTTGTGTTTCCTTTCGGATCTCTGAGCATCTTTTGATCTTGAAACTAATCCATTTTCCTCTCTCTCTTCCTACTTCCCCCCCTCTCCTTCCCCTCTGGACTCAACCACCCTAGGGACATAAACTCCTATGTGGGAGATAAGTTGCCACCAACAACAGCTACATTAACTCTTTATTTGCAGGAAAGCTCAGCTGAGCTATAATTAACTAGAGCAGCCAGTGTATGTCAAGTAGATTGTAAGTGGAAGGGGAGTTCTTTTAACTATATATATATATATTTTTTTTATTTTTATTTATTTATTTATTAGAGACACGGTCTTGCTATGCTGTCCTGCTGGGCTCAAGCGATCCCCCTGCCCCAGCCTCCCCAGTAGCTGGGACCTAGAGTTCTGCACCACCACACCCGGCTTTTAACTATAAATTTTTATGGCTACGTTTATTCCTTCGTTTAATGGCAGAACATGCTTAGAGGAGTTTTCTGGCTTCTGCATAATGTCAAACACAGTGGGTGCTCATTACATTTTTTTTGCGTAATTGGCTTAATTTGGGTGCGTGAGGTCAATGCTGAGGAGGTCACGTGCTCTACTGTGGGGCAAGGGGGCACTGAGTGTGACCAGGAGGGCTCAGCTCTCCTCACCTGCTCCGCAGGCCTGCTGCTCTTTCCTCTGAACGCACCACCTGTCTCCCTCCCTCCCCAGGGTGCTGCGCGGGTCCCCGGGGACGGCGGGTCAGGGTGCTCTATACACTGCAGAGAGCGTCCCACACAGAGGCTGGGCCAGACCCGGGAGCTGTCACAGGCAGCTGCGTGGACAGGCTGACCCTCGTCCTGGTCGCTGCAGCTCCAGCAGGTGACGGGCAGCTTCCTGGGATCATCAGAGCCCAGGCGGCCCCGGTGCTGGCCAGGTGGGCAGCACTTGGGCGCGAGGCCCCGCTGGGCATGACCCAGTCCCCGCCGAGAGCACATCTGATTGCCTGACCGCTGACCTGCAGCTGGATTATCAGATGTGGCTTTGGGGAATAGGCTTGTTTATAATGCCCAAGACAAAGGGAGGAAGCTGACAGCGGTTACAGCCACAGTCCTTCCTGCCGCCCGCGCCTTTCATCCGAGGAGGCTGCGGGGAGGCAGCGCCTCTGGGCCGGCCCGAGACACGGTTCAGGGGGCAGGAAGGAGGCAGGGAAACGCTGCACACGACAGCTCTGAGATCCCACCATGGCCCGCAGGCAGGTGGGATGTGTCAGTGGTCCAGCCTGACCCTCTGCACTCTGCTCAGCAGCTGGGGAGCAAGTGAATTTGGGCGCCGGGTCAGGCCCTCAGCCACCCTTCTCCACAGGCAGAGAGAGAGGGGACAGGGTCTGCAGAGTCATGAAGCCTGGGCTTCCCTCGCAGTGGTCGACAGGTTTTCTCATCTGAAAAAATTCGAGGAGGATGGACAGGGATGTCGCCCCTGCATCCCTCATGGGACCAACAACATGAAAATGGCTTGCAAGCCGCCGCCCGCCTCCACGCAGTGGCTACTGAAGTTCATGTGATCTTAGAGTAGGTCTGGAGAACTGTCCAGGGTAGCTCGGGTCACACCCTGGAGGTGTGCAGCCTCTCCTGGTGCTCTGGGTTGAGGCCAGACTCCAGAAGACGTCTGCAGGGCACCTGTTGTTTTGCTTCTCACCTAGGATGGTGCATCCTCTGGGCAGGCTCATGGCCCCTGGGCCTCCTGGTACCTGGCACCTCACAGAGGCAGGGAGGGGGTTCATGCAGCTGAAGTGCATGCCAGGGCTGCAGGGGTGTCACCCGTGCCCACCGAGGGCTTCCTCTGGCAGGGCTGATATGATCTGGGGTGTGTGGCTTGTTCAGTCTCCACCTCCAGGTCTGTTCTTTGCCCTTTGACCTAGGAGCTTGACCTCTGTACTGCCTCACCTGCACCCTTGCCCTCTGGTTTCTGGATGGGTTTGGCCAATGGAGCTTCCAGCAGGACATCCGCGGGCAGGAGGAGAGTGGGGTCAGCGTCTTTGCTTCCCTGTCCCCGGCCAGGCCACAGCTCACAGCTGTGGTGGTGCCAGCCCTCCTCTGCTCAAGGTGACCGGGTGGCTGCTCTGTAGCCCTGGCTCCGCCTGGGCAGTGCTGCTGCCCCTCCCACCCAGGCACAGACCTGGTGACGGCTTCACACCGTTGCCATCTCCTGGGCACATCGCCGTCCCTTGCTGGATGCTTGTCGGACACAGAGTGTTGGACACAGAGTGTGCCCATGTCTCTTCCATAAACTCTCTTCTGTTAATTCTCTGATGCTGGCTTTCGCTCTGAGTGACCCCCAGGCACCAAGGCTGGGCCCAGCCCAGCACGTCACAGCCTCAGCCCAGCGATGGGCGAGTAGAAATTGGCGACTCTGACTGGTGGGACTGAGCCGTCTCAAAAGAGTAGGTCATTCCTGGCTTCGAATAATGTCAGAGCTGTCAAGGGGTCCTCGAAGGCTATAAACTCCTCGCACTGCCCTCGTTGACCCTCTGTCCCGTCAACCTCAGAGTGAGAACCAGATGACTGTTGTGTCCCATGAATGTCCTTCCATTTGCTCATTCAGTCGCTCAACAAACATTTCCTGAGCGCTTGCAAGGTGCACCGTGCTATGCACCGGGAGCCGCAGCCAAGTGTCTGGTCCTCACCCTCGGCTGTCTCCGAGTCCCGTAGGAGAAATACGCCGTGTGCACACATGACAGCGGTGCGGGCTGTGAGTCGGCGTGAGGGTGAGAGGAGCAGAGGTGCACAGCTGCAGGTGTTGGGGTGGAAGAGGACACCAGGATGAGATGGGGCAGCCCCCCGAATCTTAGGAGAGAAAACTGCATAAATCAACACATTGGACTAGACGGGCAGCAGCTGACTGCTCACCCAAGAGTCAAACTGAGAGAGTCAGTCTTTGTTGATGTCCTACTGTGTGATGTTGATGTCCTACTGTGCGAACGTTGCTTTCTCTCCATCATCTCAGACCGACTGCTTCCACCCACTTTCGGGAGGAGAAAAAGGTAAAGCAGAACATCCTAGAAGACTCTTTCTCCGTCCCAGTGAAGGGCCACAGAGTCGAGGGTTACCCAAATCTGAGCCGGGAAAACAGGGTTCTCCCACGGTTCCTGCTGCACCCCGTGGTCCCTGCAGGTTGCCCTACGATGACGGACGGTTGTTAGGACCAGAGAGAAGACTGTGAGAACACGACACCCCTGCCTCCACCCCCTCTCTGTGCTCTTTCCTCCCTCAGCGGGACCTGTCCTCCCGTGACCCCGCGCAGGCTCCCTTCCCACCACCCGGGCAGTGCAAGGACCAAACGGCAAAAACATTCTCAAGGAAACGCGCGGCTCTGCTGGGGGCTCTGCTCCCAGGGCCGCCGTGAGTGTCAGAGAAAGCAGGTCCGGGAGGTATTCACTCTGCTCCCCTGGAACCGTCCCAGATCTGCACTGGGCTCACTTCCCCCTTCCTGTTTTTGAGTCCGGCACTTGCCCTGGCCGCGTCTCCCTCGCGGGACAGAACCCCGAAGGGCCATCGTCCCTGGCTTTCCTCCCGTTGGGAATGGGCTGCTTCTCTCCTGCCTTCAACCTTGTGGAGGCATCGAGGCGGCACTGGGGGAGAGAACCCTGCGTCAGTCTGCCAGCCGGCTCCAGCCTCCCCTCTGCCATCTCGGAAGCGGAGGCGGGGCGATGGGGACAGACCCTGGAGCGGTGCCCAGCCGGGACTGCTCCTTTGTTCGGTGGGGTTTCCCGCCCCCTGTCCTCTCGGCAATTGTGCGGCCGGTTGAGATAATATTTACGTATGTGCATAATCACTTTGCAAATGGGAAGGAGCTTTGCACATGTCATTATGTATTGTAAAGAAGTGCCCCTCCCCTGTGTGTGTGTATAGGGGGTGGGGGTGGGTACAGTTGCCATGACAACAACTCCACCTGGGTGTTCCTCCCCACGGGCCTCGGAAACACCCTGCCGGGTGATCTCGGGTGATCGCTTTCACGACACCGTGCCCTGCCCACTGGGGTTCCCAACTTCGGCAGCCGCTCCGTAGAGCCCGGCAACACCGCCACTCCTGAGGGTCGGGCATTTGCTCTGTGCGAGCGAGGCCCCCTTGCAGAGTGGCTGTCCTCAGCCCCCTCTGTCCAGGCGCACCTTCCCCGAGCCCCACACGCCCGCCAGAGAGTCTCGTGAAAGTTCTGCAGCTGTGACGACCAGTCTCTTTTGTGAACCTCCGTGGACGGAGGCTTCACGTCGCGTGGGCTGGCATGCAGTCACCACCCAACCGTTCTAGCTCGGTGGGCTTCAACATTGGCTCAGAATTACTCGGGGAGCTTTAAATGAAAAGCAATATGAAAAATACTTGATATACTAAAAACTTGCTTGAAAAAAATTTTTTTCCAAGAAGTGATCTTAGAAGTCATTTTACTAACAGGAACCCAAGGCCCACAATCGGCGAGTGCTTTGCCCGAGGTCACACAGAGAGGCGGAGCCAGTGGTGGAGCTGCCTGCCCGGTGCTGCGGAGCTCCCTTCCCTGGGCCCTGCTGCCCCGCGACCCGGCTCTCTGCACTGGGAATTGGAACGCGAGAGCAAAACCCTCCACGCCCCAGAACTGGCCTTGATGTTTTCCCTCAATCTGCCCTTTATAGCTCTCAAACTTAAACCCGTTTCTCTTTTCTCCATTTGAATGCCAACAGCGGCCAAGGGGGGCCTCCCCTGCCGTCCCTCCCGTCCCGGCATCCTGTGCAGGTAGGGACGGTCCTGGAACTGAGGTCTGCAGTGGGGCAGAGGCAGTTGTTAGGCAGAAGGGTCAGGTCAGCTTCAGCCAGCCTCTGCCCCTCCCCTTCCTCCCGCCTGGAATGTGGACCGGTGGCAGAGAGAAGAAAGGCCAGAGCTGGAGGAGGCAGCCAGCCCCACTCCACTCCCAGCTGGGGGTCAGGTGGGGAACACTGGGGGGACATCTAGGTACATGAGACACTCTGCAAGGGCAGGGCCTTTTGCCTAGGCACGCCCCTTGACTGAGCGCTAAAGAAGACCCCACCATCACCAACCAGCCTCCCCCTCCAGGTAGGGCCTCATCAAGGTATGTTAAGACAGAATGGGTTGGAGGAAGCTCTGACATTTCCTGAGCCACCTCGGTGCCCATGCAGTGTGGACAGGACCACACAGGAGTAGAGGGTAGCTGCTCTTGGTGAGCACAGAGATTGGGGGTAGACCACTAATGCCAGGCAGAATGGGATGCCAGTCAAACTGCAGGACCCACGGCAGCCATCTTGTGGCTGTGAGGAGTCTGGGAAGGGAATGAGCAAGAAGAACACAGGGTAGAGAGACAGAGGGAGCCAGAGGCATGAAGCCTCCACACCAGTGTGGGAGCGTCTATCTCTAGACATTTTCTGTGCGGGAGGAAAATAACCCTCAGCCTGGGTTAAGTCAATTGGCTGAGAGGGTCTCTGTTGCAACCAGATTCAATTTATGATGTAACAGCCCAAGACAGCTTGGGACCACTCCAGTTGTTTAGAGTTGAGCCGAGATCTGCCTCAGTTTTCCTAGGAAGGTCCTGGCCACTCCTAACTCCCAGCTCTGCCTCTGGGGCGGCCCCTGAGAAACCTGGTCCCTTCCTCCTCTCCGGCTTCTCCCCGTTCCTACCCGTTTGCTTTTGCATCTGACGTCTTTGGCTCCACCCACCTGCCATTGTTTGTTTGTTGGAGCCCAGGTCCCCTTAGTAGCTTTCTCAGCCGCTCAGGGCCACAGGCAGCCAGAGGTGCACACCCTGTCCACGCACATCCCAGCCCCTCGTCGGCCGTTTATCTGCTTCCTCCGTGCACTTGGCCCAGGGTCGGGCAAGAGGGCATTCTGCCCTTGCCCTGTTTTATTATAATATCATCCTACTCCTTGCTGACTTTACCTCTCACCCCATTCTTACCATCGCATGGTTCCCCAAGTGTTCTCGGTTATTGTGCAAACGTGTCAAGCACAAGGGACAGGGACCAACCAGACCCACTTCCTGCCTTCAGGGCGCTTGGACAAGGCGGCACACACATCCCGCTTTGCAGCTCAAGCCTGTGAATCCAGGCCATCTCGTTAACCTACTTCCCTTGCTGATAAGCTGTCTAGAGAACATTAGCATGTGTGAGCGTGTGTGTGCGTGTGTGTATGTGTGTGTGCATGTGCAGGCGTGTGTGTGCCTACGCGCTTGGGGGCAGGAAGATACTCTAGCTCGGGCTTTTGTTTTGTTTTTTGACAGTTTCCAAGGATTCTACTTCCTGTGTCAGTATCAGGTTTCTTCCAGTCCCGAGTCTGTTTTCCTGACTTGTCACAGATGTGTCCTTCCTTCACTACCAGACAGAACAGGAACCGTCATTGGGAAAACCGTTGCCCGTGGCTACAGGAGGAACGAGAGAGTCTGTGCTCACAAACGTGATTTCTTCTCTTCTCTCTCAGTCGCACCCTCAGGGCCCCCCGGCCGGCCCCGAGCTCCACTGTCACCCTCTCTATTATCCGTCTCCCCGTCCCCCCTCCCCCCGCGTCCTCATCCCCAAGGATTAGATCAAAGGTTCTTAACCTGGGCTCCGTGGATCACGGGGCGGGGGTGGGTGGGTATCTCTGGATGAGCTGCAAAAGCTCATGTCCCCAGAAATTATATGCAGTGTTTGGTGCACATGGGAATGTGCTCATTTTTCCGGAGGGGCGTTGGTGTTGTTCATGGTTTTCACCGTAATTTTGAAAGGGACAGGAGTATTGGAAAATTTCAGGAGTAAATGTCTGATAATTTCTCAAGAGGTCTCCCCGATTCAAGGGTAATCATCGATAGCACAGCCTCACGTGCTGTGTTTTCCTACAAACTCCGAGTGCTACCTCAGCAGCCTGTGGTTTAACACCTTTGTTTCGTGGTTAAGGTAGCAGAAGCACAGAGGAGTCAAGTAACTTGCCCAAAGCCACCAGCTAGTTACTGGCAGAGCCAGAAGCAGCCGGGGCACTCACGTGCCAAAGGCTGAGGACTCAGGCTCAGAAGTTCTGTCTTCTTTCTGGATCATCAATTCCGCGATAGAGAGGCGTGAGCCGGAGCCACCACGCATGCCTCATTCCCTGCGTCCAACTAAACATCTGGCTGGCACGGAGCCGTGATGGACGTTTGCTGCCAGCTTGCTTTATGCCTGTTAACGAAAAGTGCTACTCTCGTCAAACCCTCTTTCCCCACTCATTCTGCCGTTCTCTACCCTAACCCACCCTCAGCACCAGAGCGCCCCTGTCCTGCTGTGTGGACCAGTGTGATGTGTCCTAAACCCTCACCTGGGTAGCAGCCGACTTAGGGAAAACGTCCTCCACCAAACTGCCTCTGTGAAAAGGCAAACCCGCTTCTTTTAAATTTTTTATATTATTTTGAGTTTTGGTAAAATACACATGACGTAAAATTTACCGTCTTAACCACTTTTCAGTGCACAGTTCCGTGGCATTAAATGCGCCCACATTGTTACGCGACCATCCATCTCTAGAACCTTGTCATCTGCCCGAGGCGAAACTCTGCACCCATGAAACCCTAAGTCCCCATCCCCGCAACTCTGCTTTCTGTCTCTGAACTTGACCAGTCTAGATGCCTCCTAGAAGGGGACGCACACGGCATTTGACTTTTTGTGACTGGCTTATTTCACTGAGCACGATGTCCTCGAGGTTCATCCGTGTTGTAGCAAGTGTCAGAATGTCCCCTCCTTTTTCCAGGCAGAATAATATTCCACTGTTCGTACTGATTACATTTCGTTTGTCCTCTCATCGCGGATGGACACTGGCTGGTCTCCACCCTCTGGCCGTTGAGAATAGTGCTTCCGTGTGTGGACGTCGCTTTGAGCCCTGCGTTCAGGTCTTTTGCAGAGACGCGGAGGTGGGATTGCTGGGTCGTGTGGCAGTTCTGTGGCTCGCTTTCTGAGGACCCACCGTGCTGTTTTCCACAGCGGCTACGCCACGTCCCAATCCCTCCTCATCCACGCCAACACTTGTTTTCTGCTTTGGGTTTCTGTAGGAGCCGTTTGAACAGGTGCAAGTGGCATCTCGTCCCGGCCCCACCTTCCCCTCACCCGCTTGGCGGGACCCGACTGTCCGGCTGGAGCACTCTGGCGCCCCGGCGCTGTCAGTGTCTGAAATCCGTCGCGGTCATGCTCGACGAAGCGCCGAGGCTTTGTCGTGACTGTGTGCGCGACGTGTGCTTGGCTTTTTGTCTCCCTGCCCGTGCTGACTTTCATACACGCAGGTTTGGGGCTTTTCCTAATGCTTTAATGTCTTTGAACTCGAGATGCATCTTGCAATTAATGGCTTGTCTTTGTCTTAGTCTGTCACTGTTGTGTCCTTTCTTATTGGTTCATGCAATATCGGTGCTCTTACGACCCACGGCAAACTCGAGTCCCCGGGAGGTGGTGCTGAAAACGGCTGCCTGACCCCACATCGCCTGTGTAGACCCCTGCGGTGGGGACCCCGGGACCCCAGCGGCTCTTGTTCTCTCCGGAGGCCACGTGCCCGAGGTGACTCTACCCTGTACTCAGGTGCTCCCCGCCTGCCCGCCCCTGCCGGGCTGGCTTGGGCGTCACGGCCTCTCGCTTTCTTCCCTCCTGCGAGCCCAGCCTGTCCCCCCATTCCTTCTTCCCGAATCCGCCGCCCTCCTGGCCTGCCCACTTCCAGGTCTGTGACCAAACTGCTTCCGCCCCTCAGGCCCGCCCTGCCGATCCCTCCACCGGGGCTGTCACCTTTTTTGAGCATTTCCCGTGACTTCTATTTTTTCTCCCTTTGCCCCTTAATCTGTTTTCCCTGCTCCCCGCCCCACCCCCACACAGCGGGAAGGCCGCCTCCGCCTCTGCTTTCTTTCCCGGCTTCCTCCTGAAATTCCCAGCGTCCTCTCTGCCACCCCCACCGCCCGCTGGGACTCAGCCTCCCTGGCTCTGACGGGTTGCTGGCCCTGGGGTCCCCTTGCTGGGACCCATTCTGCGTCAGTGGTGGGTCCTGCTCTCTGTGCTCACCAAGATACCCACCACCACTTCCCACCCAGGGGCACCCAGGTGGCTCAGGATGCTAAACGCCAATGCCAGAGCGGCCCCTGCCCTTGTGTGGGACAGGCCTGCTGTGGCCCTGCCCCGAGGGGGAGTGGGTTGGGGGCTGCTTTGGAGCTCAGCATGGGGCTTGGTGTCCCTCCGTCACCCTGTGCCCCAGCTGGGGGTGGAGTGCACAGCTGGGGACCAGACCCTGGCCAGCACTCTATAGCTCTGCCCCCTTCTCTTCCCTCTCTCTCCAGCAGTCCCTTGCACCCAAGGCTCAGCCTCCTCCACTGTCTCACACCCTCCCTGCTGGCCCCAAGTCCCAGGCGAGCGGTTGGCAGGACCTGTCTTCTCCCTACAGGGAGGGGGCTTCTGCAATCACGTGGCCGGCCTGGCCCATGACTTGGTCAGGGAGCTCCAGGGGTCCTGGGCGCCCTCTCTCTGGGCCAGGCCTGGTGTCCACCTTGCTTGTCTTGTTAAAAGGGTCCAGTCTTCTCCTGCTTCTGCTTGGAGAGGGAAACCTCATGACTTTTAAAGGGGAAAAAACGACGTACACATCGTTGGGTCAGCTGACTGCTAATCCTTTGTGCGGCTTTTGAAGGCCTGTCTGGGACGCAGGGATGGAGCAGGTGTCCCCTACTGTCCACTGGACAAGCTGGGGAGACCCGGCAGCACCCTCAGCTCCCACCCCCACCCGGCACCTTCCTGACACGGGAATCCGTGAAGGCGACACTGCCCGGGGGCCACGTCTCAGCTCTGCTCAGGTCACACGACAGACACCCGGCTCCAGCTCAGTAAGCTCAGGGGTTGGCTCGTGGGACTGACAAGTCCAGTTTTCCAGTTTGGGTTTTGAATGCCCCAATGCAGGGATGGCAAACGTCCGGCGCCCAGAGCGGCCCTTCTCCACCCTGACTGCGTGGCAGCTGATGGCAGCCCGTGGGATGTCTGGAACCTTCTCCCCCATCCCTCCAAACCCACCTCGCTAGGCAGAGTGGGCACCACAGTCGTGTCTATTGCCAGGCCCGTCCTAACTCCTTCCTCCTTGGGCTGATCCCTAAACTGTCCTTTAGGCTCCAGATCAGGAGTCTTCACGCCACCTCCTCCAGGAAGTCTTCCCTGACCAGCCAGTCCCCTTTCTCTGTTTTCTGCCACATCTTGTGTATGCTATAGATACACACACATGCACACACACATACCCATACACACATACATATACATACACACATGCACACACACGCATATATGCATGAGAATATTTATTATGGTATGTATTAGTGTGCCCACTTGTCACGTTAGAACGTGCCGTTGCTGACGGTGGGTGCTATGTCTCATCAATCTTTGTGTCCCCAGGCCCAGTGCAGAGCCTGACACACAATAGATGCTCAAAAGTCTTTGTTGGTACATGAATAAGTGAATGAATGAGTGAGTGGCTGAATGAATGAATAGCCTGCTGGGGACAGGATATTGTGAAGGTGAAGGACTGGAAGTTTAAGCATCTTCAAAGAAGAAAATCATTCCCGTTTGCATCTCCCTTCCCCATGGCTGCAAGAGAGGGCCGTGCTTGCTGGCGACCGTCCGTGGAGGGGAGGCTGCACCTGTCTCTGCTCGTGTCCACGAGGCTGGAGAGCTGTGCAGAGGAGTGTGGTGCCTGTCCCTAGATGCCCTCACGGCCCAGGGCCGGGCCATCCCTCAGCCCCTGCTCATGGGCTTTAAATCGAACCCCCGACGTTATCTGCAGAATCTTGTCAGTCACGTGAGCACGGGCACGTTTATCGGAGGGACGACCGCGATTGCTACCGGCTCCCCTGGGGCTGTGGGCCGGGTCCCATCGTAGGGCACCAAGTATTAGCCTGGTCTTTGGCACTTAGGGTCCCTCGGGTTACGTGCGCCTTTTATTTCAGAAGTCCAGTTGGAGAGGAATTCCAGTTCAGCCAGAGATAGTATTCTAGAAGAATGCCAGGGGAAAGGAGCCGCCAGCCAGCAGAGTGTGTGTGGTGATGTCCTGCTCTGCCTGGGCCTGGGGCAACAGACGGCTTTGCTTTCACACCAGGTGGCTCCTGCCCATCCCACAATGCCCTCGGAGCTGCTGTCCCAGGCATCTGAGAGGGGCCCCCTGCACAGGAGGGGCTGCCAGGGGGCAGAAGCCCCAGGAGGCAGTGGGTTTGCTGGGGGACATGGTGACGCTGGGGACATGGAGTTGCCAGGGACACAGTCATGCTGGGGACACAGTGACACCTGGGCCAAGGTGGTCCTTCCTTCCTTCTCAGACCCTTGGTGAGGGCCACATGAGTGCTCACAGCTGCAAGTGAAAATGAAAACCGCGGTGGAGGAAGGGCTGGCCTCCGGGGCACTGAGGGACGAACAGCTTCTGGCCCTGCAGGGACATCAGCTGAGGTCTAGGAAGAGCAGCTTCAGGGGATTAGTTGGGAGGGAGGAGCTTGAACAGCTAATTATAAAACGGGTGCCAGAGATGAGAGAGGATTACAAGGTCTTTCTGTGCAGCACAATTTTGAAAATGAGACAATCGTTGGTTCCCTTTGGACAAACGGGGACAGACGGAGAGGAAGGAGGGGAAAGGAGACGAGAACCCACCCCCGGGCCAGAGGGAAGACGCCGTTACCTGTGGGTGCGTGGTAACGAGGGTCCATTATGGTTCTTAACCCCTGTGAGCTGGGGCGACGCCTCACCTGATGTCATTGCCCAGCCCCCAGCCTTTGCCAGGCCTGGCCCTGGCACGAGGCCCCGTGAAACACCAGCACTGCTGGTCAGAGTGTATTTCCAGAGCCCTGCGCTGCGCCAGGCTGGCATCCTGGGGAGGACGGGTCCTGCCTTCCGGGCCAGGGCGGAGCAGGCCAGGAGGAAGGATCTGTTTGGGAAGCTTCACTGAAGTGGGGCTGCCCGGGCTCGGACAACCAGGGGAGGCTCCACAAAGGAGGAAAGCCAGGGCCAGGTGCCGTAGGACAGCGGCCACCTTGATGGCAGAGCCTCGGAGCCAGGCAGCCCAGTTGGAGGGGCATTTTCAGGCAGGAGGGGAGCCTCGAGGGGATGGCTGGGACAAGTGAGAGAAGCCCTTGAACTGTAGGATAAAGCGCCTGGGCTTTTCTGCAGACACTGGGTACCTCTTGAAGGTTTTGGAGCACAGGAGATGTCTGGGTGCAAGCCGGGTTTCAGGACAACTGGGCCGCAGGTGCACAGGACAGGGCGTGGCCGCCCGGGCCAGGAAGAGCACAGGGAGGCTTGTGTGGAGGCCTGGGTGAGGCCACGGGCTCCACACAGTGGGCAGTGGGAATAGGAAAAGGCAGGGGGCGGGGGTGGTGGGTCTGCACCCTCATCTCCCAAGCTGGCAGCAGCAGGCCAGGATAATCAACTGTCATCATGCACCTTGCAAAGTCTTTGGGGCAATGTGAGAGGCAGCATCATTTTTATATTAAAGCAAACATCAATCATAATGACAAAAACACATATTGTCAGTGGTGGCAGGTCACAGACAGGGAGCTCCAAGTCTTCTTGTCTGCACCCTGTCCCTGAGGGGTCGGGGACCCACACCTTCTGCTCCAGCCCTCTCCCCTGACAGCTAGAAGGAGCAAGTCCAGAGAGGGGAGAGTCCCCCAGGGTCACACAGGGAGACCTCAGGAGAGGCAGCTTGCTGCCAGGCCGTGTGGGCCCCTGCCCGGCGCTCTCGCCTCTGGGTGTCAAGGTCCTCTCTTTACCTGCCTACTTAGGAGGAAACTATAGCACTAGAGTGCTGTTCCAGGGCGTCCAAGGTTGGCAGGTGAAAGTAAGAGGGGCAGCAGGAGGAAGGAGAGGAGTAGAGATTGGCTGATACTTGCTCTATGCCAGCTGCTTTCTACATGAAACCCGTTCATTGTTATAAACACCTTGCACAGGGATTGCAGCTGCGTTTCACAGACGGGGCCATCAGAACCCAGATTATATCATTCACCTGCAGGGCCACGCGGGCAGTACATGGTGAGGCCAGGCCTTGAACTCAGATCTGTCTGACGCCAAACCTTTGGCCTTCCTTCTGGTCCATCCAAATGGATCGGCCTGCCTCTGCACGGGGGGTGAGCAGGAGCCCCTCTGCAAAGCAGGGGAGAGACAGGAAGTGCAAACCCCATCAGCCACGCTGACTGACTTCTTCCCTTGACCTGTTACAGCCCCCCGGGCCGCCACGCCATGAACAGCGCCCCGAGAGAAGCCCAGGCCCCGAGCCACCGCGAGTGCCTCCTGCCCTCTGTGGCTCGCACCCCCTCTGTCACCCAGGTTGCGCCAGCCAAGAAGATCACCTTCCTCAAGCGAGGGGATCCCCGCTTTGCCGGGGTGCGCCTGGCTGTCCACCAGCGCGCCTTCAAGACCTTCAGCGCCCTGATGGACGAGCTCTCCCAGCGCGTGCCTCTCTCCTTCGGGGTGCGCTCCGTCACCACGCCCCGGGGCCTGCACGGCCTCAGCGCCCTGGAGCAGCTGCAAGATGGTGGCTGCTACCTCTGCTCTGATAAGAATCCCCCCAGGACGCCCGGCGGGCCAGGCCGGCCGCAGGGGAGAAGCCCCTCTGCTCAGCAGTCGCGGGATTTTGAAGGCCAGCGGGAGGCACCAGGAACATCCTCCTCCTGGAAGGGTCCCAAAGCCCCAAGGAGGATCCTGCTGGTTAAGAACGGGGACCCTAGACTCCAGCAGACGGTGGTCCTCAGTCCTAGAGACACGCGGAACCTGACGGCCTTCCTCAGCAAAGCCTCAGATGTGCTGCGCTTTCCCGTGAAGCAGGTGTACACGATCAGCGGGAAGAAGGTAGGCTGACAGGCCTGGATAGTTCCTTGTAAAAGCTCTTTGGACCTTGGGTCAAAATATAATCCTTAGATGGAATGGGGAGGTTATTCCTTAAATAACCTGCTACCAATTAAAGGTGAATAGGGTGGAGGCATTCAGTCAAGCCAATTCATCCACTAGCAATTGTTACTCACATTTTTACCTACCATGTAGTGAGCACTTAGTATGTGCCAGGCACAGTGCCTGGAACCTTCTCATTGTCTTCTTACTCAGTTCTCTCAACAACCTGTTTCTGCGAGAATTCAGCGTAGGAAACAGAAACTACTCCAGGTCCCTCAAGCAGAAAGATATTCAATACAGGGCATTGAGGGGCTTCCCAATCCTTGGGAAGCTGGAGAGTGAGCTGGGCCCCTCTAGCTATGACAGGAAGCACAAGCATTGGTCTCTGCTCTTGGCAGGTCAGGCCCTGAGCAGAGGTGGTGGCCACATTTGCGTAAAAGAGGTGGAGGTTTCTGTTGCTAGCTCACGATCCTCTGCCACTTTGCATGTGAGCTGTCTGCATGCCCCTGGGAGGCTGGGAAATAGGATGATCATCACCCAGGGAGCAGGCCAGTCTGTGCACATGATTATCACCTTGGTGCACATTCACATGGGACACAAATGCTCTCACCCACTGGGCCAATGCTGAGAGACCCATTCCCAGAACCTGCAGATGTCCCTGACACCAGCACCCCTGTCCTGTCCTGCCGAGTCTCTGGTTGTCAGGTTGAACTGCTCGCTGCTTCCCACAGATTGCTGTAGAACCTCTCACACTGCTCCTTCCATGAAAAATATGCAGCCCAATTACCCTGTCCCCGGGATCTTCTTTTCCCACTGCCCTGAGTAGCCCTTGGGTGAGGCAGAGGCGATGGGCCCAGATCCTACTGGAAAACATGGAGCAGATGCCAGAGAGGACCCTCCGTTTGGGAAAAGGGTGGGATGTGAATCGGGTCCCCACGTGGGAGCTGGAGGGCTTTCTGCTCTGGGTGCTTTAGGGCACACATTTTGCAGAGGGTGGACACGCAGGCAGAGAAACAGCCTAACGGCTCTGAAGTCTTTTCCACCCCAGGTGTCCGGGCGCTGGGGCAGAGGGAGATGGCGGTGGCAGGACCTCAGTCCCTGGCTCTGGGGAGTGGGTGGAATATCGGATCAGGAATCTGGGGTGAGACGTGCAGAAGTCGGGAGAGGGCTGGAGAGACTGGCTCCTCGTCCCCCAGGCCTTCGGGCAGAGGGCTCTCTGCAGCCGGGGCTGACTTGGGGCCCTTCTCCGGCAGGTGGACTCCCTGCAGACCCTGCCGCCCATGCTGGTGTGTGCCGGCCACGAGGCCTTCAGAACTCTGGCCATGGAAGATGCCAGAAGAAACGGGACTGAAACTGTAGCTGGGCTGGGTTCAAGGAACAAAAATGGTGAGTTGGGTTTTCGGTCTCCGCAATCTGACTTGCACCAGCTGGATGGTGGTTCAGCAAGGGCTGAGCAGGTATCCCTTCCAGAATATTCAGGAAATCTGCATTTGGCCCCAATTCTCAGGTATCCCAGTCATTCTGGGGTCTCTCTTGCCCTTTCCTGCTTCTCAATGCCATCAACCTTAACTGGATCGAACATTTGACGTGGGCATGAGACAGCAGAGTCTGGTGTTTAAAGGGAGCGGGGATCGGGAGATCTTGAACTGGAAGTCTCTAGGATCTAAAATAACTATTCTTAAGAACCACAGTGGGCATGACAGCATAGAGGCGATGGCCATGCCCATGTGCCATTTGCCTCTTTTGAGGGTCACAATTGTCTCAGGCAACAGTGGTGCTCTGCAGAGGGGTCAGAAGGACAAGAACTAACCGTGACCATTGATCATCCACCATCCACTCATGCGTCCAGCCCAAAAGCCTACACTGTACCAGTCTAGGCTATGCTAGCTTTTAAAAAAAACAACAGCGTTATTTTAAGAAGCACAATTAACAAATGCAGAATAAAAGTTTAAGCAAAATTATTGGAAGGACAGTTGGTAAACCTAGTGAGTAAACAAACCACCGCCCCTCGTGAAAGCTAAGAGAACACCAGCAACGGTCTGGAGGTGGCTGTATACCAGGTGCCGATGCGCAGAGACGCCTTAGCCCGAGTCCCCTCCCTGGGCGAGCCCCCAGTCTCATTTGCTGCCCGTGGAGGGGCAGGACGTGGCAAAGTCACCTTCTACCCAGAGGTGCTCCGTGGGCTCAGCCTGCGCTGGCCCTGCCTCTTGCACATATTAGTTCAGGAGGTGAAATGCAAAAGCACTAAAGTCCCCTCCTTTCTGTCCCCAGTGGCCTTTCCTTCTCTTCTTCAAGGCTAGGGGAGGCGCCACTAGCAGGACCTGATACTGAGCTCTGGGTCCTTCCTTGCAATCACTTATCAGCCCAAGAGCATGGTGGGTGTCGGGGTGAGAAATCACCGCTGACTATTGCCGTGCATGTCACAGTTTACAGTCAGGTTTGCAGGCGGCAGCCTCCTGGTCTTGCCCTCATGCTGGGGTGAGCATGAGAAAGGCCAGAGTGAGCTCCGGGCACTGCCGCTCTGCCCGCCGGCTCTGCCGTCTCTCGAGAACCTACTCTGCGCCAGCAACTACGGAAGACGTTACAGGCATGGCCGTGCGTCAGTACCGACCTGCCAAATCCGTATGATACAGCTTAGAAAACAGGCTCTGCCCAAAGCCACCTGGCTGGTAAGTGGCAGGGCGAGACGGAATTCAGGCTCAAGTTCATCCTGCAACGCAGGTGCACAGACGGTCGTTCTGGAACGGCTCTGCCGCCGCCGCGCAGTTCGGAGGCAGCGGCGCTGTCCCGGGGCTGGAAGGCTCACTGCCCCTTTGCCCCTCTGCCCTCACCATCTTTCCTCTTTTGTCTCCCTCTTCACCGGTGCCAGGGAGCTGGGGGCCCAAGGCCAAGCGGAGCGTGATCCACGCGAGGCCCGCGTCGGGCAGCAGGCCGCGGCGGGCCTCCTTGCTGTCGGAGCAGTCTGGGCTCAGTGACCCCCCGGCATCCCTGCGTCGAGCCTGGGTGGGCCGTGCCCCCGACGGGCACCCTCAGGACACACCTGCCCCTCCCGGCCCCTTGGTGGCCAGCGACGGCGTGAAGAAGAAGGTGCGCGTGAACGAGGACGGCAGCCTGGACGTGGAGATGAGAGTGCGCTTCCACCTGCTGGGCGAGGACACGCTGCTGTGGTCCCGGAGGGTGGGGAGGGCCTGCGGGGAGGGCCCCGACCCGGGGGAGGCGGACCCCCTCTGCTGTGTGTGGGAGGGCCATCCCGGGGGCTGCCCGGCGATGGGGGCGTGGAAGCCGAGGCCCTGCGGGGCGGAGCGCGAGGATGTCTGTAGCCGAGGTGGGCCGTCGGGACCCAGATACCAGATCTGGATGAACCCCATGCACGCGGCCCAGGGACAGGGGCTGACTTCTCGGAGGAGGTCGAGGCTGGCCCAGCGCCCCCAAGGCAAGGGCCCCCTCGGCCAAGGGGCCACCCTCAGGGAGAGACACTGGGACAGTGTCAGCTCAGCCTCCAGCTCCAGCCACCCCGAGGGCTCGGAGCCAGACTCCTCCTGCTGCCCCAGGACCCCAGAGGGCGGGGCGGGCAGTGGTGGCCTCTCTGCCCAGAGCAGGGCCAAGTGGGAAGCTGGCCCATGCCCAGAGGCAGCGGGGCTGGACAGCCGGGGCGCCAGAGGGGCTCCTTCTGACGTGTCAGCCGGCGAGTGGGGCGGGAGGCACCAGAGCTGCTTGGGTGAGGCAAGGGCTGAGGCTTCCCAGCGGGAGGTCACCCAGGAAGGTGGCCCTGGTTCTCTCGCCCTGAGTCTCTCATCTTTAAGGAATGAGGACCTGCAGGCAGAGACATGTGGGCAGGATGCTGAGTGCTGCCAGGCCAGGTGGGGGTCTGTGACGGGGCTGCCCCTGGCCCCGGGCCGTTCCGGCTCCTGGGATGCAGACGGAGACTCTCCCCCACCTCCCGGGACAAGAAAGCAGAGGACCCGAGCTAGTGCCGTGTCCCCACCCAGCTCTCCCGGCCTTGGCCGAGTGGCTCGGAGAGGCCATGCCAGGCAGTGTCACCACTGCAGGGACACCCACCACCTGCAGGACTCACATGCAGCCCAGCCAGCGCCGAGGCCTCCCAACAGAGGACGGGCCTGCCCAGAGGGTGCAGCGCCACGACTTTCCGAAAGCTCTTCGAGCACCCAGACACAGGCCTCCAGGGACCGGAGAGCCCCCTCCTCAGGCTCTCTGCAAACCCAGGACCTGCCCGCGGCCATCAGTGCCACTGTCTCTCCTGCAAGTGACTCAGACTGCGCTTCTGGTTCTTGCCACCGTGGTGCTCCCTCTGCTGCGTGGGCAGGGGACGTGGGGCCCAGGGTAGGCTCCCCAGCTCCCGCTCCTCCCCACACACCCCACTCCTGCTCTCCAGCTGGGGCTGGCGGCCGGGGGGCAGAGGCAGGGGGCACCCCCGAGGCTTCTTTGCCCTTGGCCCTGCAGGTGGAACGGCCTGACCATGGGGAGGCAGGAGCCCACCAAGGCAGCTGCCGCTCACAGATCGGGGCACCCCTGGTCCAAGGGGGCCCTGGTGGCAACAGGCAGGCACTGTGGGCACCGTCCTCCGAGGACGCCTGGGTGTGCAGCGGGTACTGCCCCACCCCGCCCAGGGGGCGGCCCAGTGCGGAGAGGCGCCCTTCCAGCTGCGGGAGCAGTGGCCCCTGCCGCGGGGATGCCCGGGGGCCAGGTGGCAGCCAGCAGATGGAGGAATTGTCTGCGGTGGGGGTGGGGTGCATGCTGCCCCCGGATCCCACGGGGGCATCCCAGGGGAAGACCGCTGGGGGCGGGGGAGGCCCCAAGGAGCAGGAGGAGGGTGGCGGCGTGTCCCCGGGCGCTCTGCCCCAAGCCTCGCCAGACGCCGTGGTCCGAGAATGGCTGGGCAACATCCCAGAGGAGCCCGTACTCTTGAAATATGAGATGGTGGATGAGGCCACAAGTGCGGCTGGGGAAGGCCCAGAAAGCCCCAAGGAGGACCCTGGGGACAGCCATTCCCCAGAAGGCCCAGGGGGGCTAGCTCAGGCCAGGCCATGGCCCCCCGAAGGGGATGCCGGCGAGAACCCAGAGCCAGACGAGGCCCTCCCAGGGACTGGCGGTGCCGGTCCCTCATCTGGAGAGGGTCCTCCCCAAGGGGCAGTGCTGGGTGGAGATCCCAAAGCCTTTGCAGAGGCCAGAGTGGGTGGAGGGGTGGCCGTGGGACGTGGGGTGCTTCCCGCCAGGGTGTCAGCCTCCGCCCAGATCATGAAGGCGCTGATGGGCTTCAAGCAGGGCCGGCCCAGCAGCCTGCCTGAATTGTCCGGGCCGGCGGCCCGGAGGCTCAGCTGCTCGGCTGGGGCCCTCATCACTTGCCTGGCCCAGCTGCACTTCTTCGATGAAGATCTGGAGTCTCCGGCTGGCAAAGCGAGGTTTGCAGACTCCCCTCGGTACCGGGAGCTGCTCAGCCTCTCCCAGGCCCTGTGGCCAGGGTGTGACCTCGGCCGTGGCCAGCCACACTCCAGCCTCCAGGAGCTCAAGTGGAGCCAGGCTCTGCCGGGCCTGGGGTCCCACGCCGTGACTGAGGACCTCACGCCAACGTCCTCCTCTGGCGTGGACCTCAGCAGCGGCTCAGGCGGCTCGGGGGAGGGCAGCGTGCCCTGTGCCACAGACTGTGCCCTGGGCCCGGAGAGGATGGAGCTACCCCAGAAAACCTCCCACCAGAGGCCTGATTCCAGAGGCTCGGAGAACGCGGAGGATCTGGGAGTCCCACACCCGGCCTGCCCCCACTCGCGAGCCCCCGGCGAGGGCCGGGCAGAGGGAGACGGCAGAGAGCTGGGGCTGGGCAGCCCCCCGGGGCAGGCGGTTGGACACGCAACGCAGGAGGAAGGGGCGCAGTCAGAGGAGACCAGAGGGGAAATGGAAAGAGAAGAACCCCAAGAAGCTGTGAGAGAGGAAGGGCTTCCAGACGAGGGCAGGGGGGGCTGTCCGGGTGGGGATGAGGGGGCGCAGGAGGATGAAGCGGGAAGAGCCTCTGCCCCGGCAGTGAGGACAGAGGAACCCACAGAGCTGCCCGGTCAGCTCCGCGAGAGGGACCCACATGCCAGTGAGGATCAAAGCGGCCCCCATTGTAAGCCTGGCTTGGAAGAGCCGCCTGGAGCAGCCGGGATGGGCCACGGGCAAATCCCAGCCTCGCCCCCCCGGGGGACTGGCGAGAAGAGCCCGCCCGTGGCCGGCAGAGGGTCCCTGGACCCGGACCCCGTCTGGGCGTCCGCGATGCTGAAGAAGATGGAGAAGGCCTTCATGGCCCACCTTGCCGGCGCCGTGGCAGAGCTCCGGGCCCGCTGGAGCCTGCAGGACCACCCTCTGCTGGACCAGATGGTGGCCGAGCTGCAGCAGGACGTGGGCCAGCGGCTCCAAGGCAGCACCCAGAGAGAGCTCAGGAAGATGCAGAGCCGGGCGGGGCGCAGGGCCCCGGGGCCGCCCCGGGAGGCCCTCAGGGGGGGGCTGTCCTTGCAGACGGAGCAGCGCAGGCGCTGCCTCCAGGGCCTGCGCAACCTCTCAGCCTTCTCCGAGTGCACCCGAGGCCTGGGGTCCCTCTCCCTGGAGGATGGCCCAGCCCTCAGTGCAGCTCTGGGGACCCGGCTGGGTGGGGTGGCCGAAGGGGAGGAGTTCTGTCCCTGTGAGGCCTGCATGAGGAAGAAAGTGAGCCCTGTGTCCCCGAAGGACATCGTGGGGACAACCAGGGCACCTATCAAAGAGGCCTTTGACCTGCAGCAAATCCTGCAGACTAGGAGAGGAGGGTGTTCCAGTGGGGATGCAGCCGAGGGGGCTGGCCGTGGGGAAGGTGGGGAAGATGCAGCCACTCCGAGTAGGGAAGGGAACAGCCCTGCCAGTGTCGGCAGCAACCCGGGAGCAGAAGAGAGGGAGGAAGCCAGGGCCCAGGGCTCTGGGGCTGAGGACAGTTTGGAGGGTAAAGCCTCAGCAAGAGGTGACCAAGATCCAGGAGGACAGAGTGAAGGTGCAGAAGGTACAGGGGCCCAGGAAGCTGAGGGGGAGGGACGGCCTGGGTCCGGAGCCGGGACTCAAGGTGAGAGAGGAGGGAGCCCTCCAGTCCGCCCCAAGCAGGGCCAGTCAGAGGACGCTTCTGAAAATGGCAACCTGGACCAAGAGGGCAGACCCGCATCACCCCCCGCCCCAGGTGGGGACACACCCCACCCAAGGCTAGACCCCCAAACAGGCCCTTCCTCCTCCAGCCCACCCTGCCTGGGCAGCTGCTCTCAGAAAGGCTCAGAAGACGGTGCTGGTGGAGACGTGGGAATCACTGAAGCTGAGTCCGAGGGGGTCCCTCGTGCAGAGAGGAAAGTCACCAGGATGTATCCAGAAAGTTCTACGTCTGAGCAAGAAGGGGCCCCTTCCCGCCCACAGACTCCAGAGCAGCGGGCAGGCAAAGGTTCCGACCTACAAGATGACAAGGCCTCCACCGGGGTGGCGGGCAGGGCGGATGGCTTCGGCCAGGAGGACTTAGATTTCTAGACAAGACCAGGCTGCAAGGCGGCGGAGGCTCTCTGTGTTTGTTGACATTTGTCGACGAACCTGAGCGAGGCTCAGTCCACCGCAGACGTGCAAAACACGTGGAAAAAGACCAAGGACTTGCCAAAGACACGGCCCAACCATGCTGGCCTTGGGTCCTAAATCCAGAAGCTTCCGAGAGCCCCAGGGCCTGTCTCACACACAGGGTGAGGAAAGTGATCTACAGATAAGACCTGTTATCAGCTCAGCGGCTCCCGGGCGTTGGTCTGCAGAGCTCGAGGGGCTGGAACTGATTGGAACTGTTCCAGGAGGGTTTCTGTTTGTGCGTTTGCTTTCTGCTGGCAAGTGTTCCTCTCCACGCTTCCCTATTGATCTCCTGATGTTTTTCTCCTTGGCCTCTCTTAGTTCTCACCTCCTTTGACTTTGAGGTGCTTTTGTTCAAGTCCTGAACATATCTGGTGAGTCTGCAGTTGCGAATCCTTGGGAAAAGCAGATAACTTCAGGGTCATTTGATAAAGTTTGGTCTCAGCCCCAAAGTCCACATGTTTTTCGTTCACTCATATTTTTTTTTTGGTAAGGGAAAAATTGGAAAAAGCAAAAAACCAGCAAGAAGGAAAAGTAGTCATCCACAATCCCATCACTCACAGGCAACTTCTGTTAGCAGTTTGCCGAATTTCCTTCCCATCACTTTCTAACCATTTTATAGTTGAGATTATTTACGTACACATTTACATGTTTTTTAAAGTTAACAATGTAAGATTTCCCCCACTTATCTCAAAATCATCGTTAATATCTGAATAATGTTCCATTATGAGAATATAAGATATTTTACCATTTTCCTACTATGGACCAGTTAGATGGTTTCCATGACTTTGTTCTTAAAACTTTTTTCCCTGAATGTCTGATTATTTCCTTAGGATAGATTCCCAGGCATGAAATTACTGGGTTCAAGGATATCGACGTTTTTAAGGTTTTTGATACCCGAATTGTTTTTCCAAAGGTCTGTACTGATTTACATCACTGGCCTCCCACCTGGTCATCAGTGTTTGGTATTGTCATTAAAAATGAGAAGTCACTTGCTAATTGTATGGGCAAAAAACGGTACTGCATTTTAATGTGGTGCTATTTTAGGTCTATCTGATTATTAACGAGATTAAAGTTTTGTCCAGAGTTTTAAAAAACCATTTGCATGTGAATTATGTGTGTATGCCTTTTACCCATTTTTCTACTGAGGTTTCAGCTTTTTTGTTTAATGAATTGATTTGCACGCACCCTTTATAATTAAAACATTCCTATGTACTGTCTGTGAGATTTTAAAAATGCCCTCTCTCTACCTTGTTCTAAAGCAGCGCTTGGACTGGGCTCTGTCCAGGTAGGGGCTCCTGGATGGGGCAGGATTTCGTGGACTGGTTCTCACCGATTTCCTGCTCGTTCAGGGGCATTTTGTGGTATCCAGATGTATCACAATGGAAGTCTATGCTACGAGAACAGGTGCTGCTCACTGTTCGCACGGAGCAAAGGTTGGGTGTATGCTGTGTCTCCTGTCTGCGGGCATCTATTCTGGAGATGGAGGAGATGTTCTTAATAAAATTTGACATGTTTTTAAAAATGTCTGCAGAGGTGATTCTTTAAAGTTTTTATAATATAAGCATAAATGTACATATATTAACGTTTACACATTAATATTGGGGGGTCGAGTGTTGCTGGTATTGGCTAAAGGGCCGGTGGAGGCTGTACACTCATAGACCCCCATTAGCAGAGTGAAGATCTGGCATCTTAGCCGGAAGCCCCCAGTGGCACAGACCGCACTTGGGCTTGTCTGGATATGGTGACGTGCAGGGCTGAACAGCACTTGTCCCCACTGGTTGGCACGAAGCATCCTGTAGGCACCTCTTCTGTGATTTGAGGTCCCCAGTCACCTCTCAGAGATGCTGCGACCCCTTTGTTTCACTCCTGGCTGCCTCCCCACATGCCAGAGCCAGCCAGCACCAGCCCTCCCGGCCACCTGCTGAGCTGGCGCCTTGTTATTACAAAATGGCGTCGTCGTCTCTAGCCCAGAGCTTGCAATGGCAAGAGCGTGGGGCCTGGAGTTGGAGGACCCGGGCCCAAGTCCCAGTGAGAGCACCTCGGTTTCAACATCTGCGAAATGGGCTAAGTAATGTTTTCCTCGCT
>CAUYRT010088132.1:0-32692 GCA_963574885.1 Lepilemur ruficaudatus
AAAAAAAAAAAAAAAAAAAAATCCAGCATATAAAGGACAGGCAAAGAAAGAAGCTTAAGGAAGAGCCTGAGAAGGAACTAGAGAAGTGAGAAAATAACCAAGAGAACATGATGATATGGAAACCAAGGAAATTAAAGTCAGGAAAGATGGTGGTCAAGAAGTGTCTATTTTTGCAATTATTAGGTCAATTATTAATAGTTCATCACAAACAATGCAATACATTGATGTGGGAGAAATGGAAGCCAGGTAGAGTGGATTAAGGAACAAATGGAAGTTGTTGCAGTGAAGGCAATATAATTTTAGAGTACTCTATGGAAAAGCTTGCCTGAAAAGAGAAGGTGACAGACAATTAGAGGGGGTCCTAGGATTTGGGGAATTTAAATTAATAAAAAAATGTCTAAACTATTTAGTATAGAAGTAATTCAGGACTTCACTTTCAGGTTTCTTTTTCTGTATATCAGTTGTTATCTTTATGTTAATCAGATATTTTCAGTTAAAAAATCTCTTTTGTATCATGAATAAAAGCATAGACATTTCTCTTGTTCAACAGTGTGTAGTTGCTTAAAGTTTTAGAAGAGTTAAACTGGAAGAACAACTTTGATTTCCCTCTAGCAAACAAATATGTAGTTATGATTATAGCAAAAGTGTGCTAGGATCATTAAATAACATTGATCATCTTTGTTTTATGAGTAATGAGCTTCATTTTGTATTAGAATACCTACTTAGTTTTCATGTTATTATCACAATGTACTGTTATGACTGTGATTTCATGATATCTATATCTATGTGTGTGTATGTTTATATATCACATAGATGTTATGTATTTGGAAAACAACAAATGGGTACAATGTATAGAGAGAATACTATGGTTTACTTATTAAAAAGTTGGACTTATTTCCACAGATAATTAACAATATTAAATGATATATATGAAAGCACTTTGTAAACTATACAATGCTATACAAATATGAGATGCTGAAATATTAAGAATCAGTTGTTAGGTTAATGGGAATATTTATATTTATTGAAAGTATAATTAAGCTACAAATATTGATAAACTAGTAATCACATTAAAAATACATTTTCAGTGGACTATAAAATTAAAATGTGTTAAAGAATAAAGTAATGCCAAGAAACAGGGAGCTTCCAAAGAAGCAGAACATATTAGTATTCATGAAAGATTGTTCTAATGTGGAAAATGTTAGTGGTAGAGAAAAATAATTTAAGATGTTGGTAATGTAATAATCTAAAATAAAAAAATATATATGTGAAAAAGTTCAGGGCATTTAATGCTTAAGTCTCAAGAAAAAACAAAGAATAAATTCTTATGAACATAGAAGCTGCTTCAGCAAATAATGAAATATAAAATATTAACAAGGGACTAAAAATAAAAATGTAAGAAGTAATCAGCCTTCTATCACAACCAAATCCTTATCGTAAAGCTAATATACTTGACCCTTCTGGTAGGCATAGAGTAGAAGAGAGTTTATTCTCTCTCTCCTATATTAAATACTTATACATTACTAAAATGATATAGTTAGATATCTATCTCCAATATCCATGTATTTGTGGTGAGATAGTTGATCCTGAAATGCTTCATACACTAAGAAGTCTGGCCAGAGCTGAACAGTTGTCTCTGACCTCTATTTGCCCTTTGTACTAGTGCATTAAACCAGATTTTCAGCACGCACTCATGTATCTATATGACTAACAGACTTCTGAGAAATGAAAATACTCCAAGAGCAAGGAATGAGACAAGGGGAGCCCAAATAAACTATGCACATTTTCTGACCATGTGAGACGACACTAGTTGATCAAAGGAAGATGATCATGGACCCTAAGCACAAAAAAATAACATGAATCAGAAACCTAGAGGCAGACCAATAAACAAAAAAAGCCATCTTAATAAGGCTGTCTTTCTACCTGCCTCTCCAAATGCTTTTCCACTTGTGCAGATCCATTCCTGCCTATCCAGCTGTCTTCACACCTGATCCCTACTTATCTGATCAGCTGTCTCCTTCACAGGCCCCATTACTATCCCACCATTCCCAAATTCTTCCTAGCTACCCAATTGTTTCTCCTACCCGCCAGCCCCATACCCTGCCTATCCACCCATCTGTTGCCTCTACTCTTCCAAAGACCTTTTTACCAGCCCCATTACTGTCTTACCCAATTAAATATCTTCCTCGTCCTCCAGCTCCAGTTACTTCCAGAATATCTAGCAGTTTCCCTCATCTACTAGCCCCGATTCCTTCTGGCCCACCTGACCATCTACCTCACCCACCCCAAAGTTCTCCAATCATTCCTGATCCTGACTCACAGAACAAGTTATTTTACAAAACATTCAGACCCAAACATTTCCTTCCAGCACAGCGTTCTACCCCAGCCGCTCTAACACCTGCCCTTGTTCGTCGTTCCCTTCCAGCCCGACTGGTTGTTTCCCCAACCCCTTTGGAAGCCCTCCCTGTTTTGAAGCCTTCCTGTTTATCCAGTCATCCCCCTCATCAACCAATCCCCACTCTTTCTTATGTCACTCCATTGCCTGAACATCCTGCTAGCTTGGATCCTTTTCAGACAGTTCAGCAATCTGTTCCACAAGCCACAGCATTGTCAAATCAACCCCAGGACTTTGTAGACCATCCATCCACCTCAGTTCTCTCCCATCCACCTCCCTGTCATTCTCCATCTTCTTTGTCTTCATCTCCTTCTAGTTCCACATCCTCTTCTTCCCCCTCTATACCCGTTTCTTCCTCATCATCCATTCTTCCCTCTCATTCGACTTCCTCTTCTACTTCTTCATCCTTAACTCCTTCATCTATTCCTCTTTTTTCCTCTCCTTTGCATTCATCTCCCTCTCCATGTTTTCCTCCAACTTATTTAGCTTTTCCCTCTCCAGTTTCTCCAGTTTCTTCTTCCTTTATGATTTCTTCTTCCTTTCCCCCCGTGCTTCACTCTCCCTCTACTTCTACCTCCCCATCTCCTTTTATTCCTATCCATCCCTTCAATGCTCCTCACTGGGGGAAGAAAGTAGAGAAGAAAAGAGAAGAAAGTGGAGTAGAGAAGAAAGGAATAGAGAAGAAAAAGTTGAGAGACGACAACTTTAAAGGTAAATAAATCGAATTTATTAGATATTTTGTAGATTTAGCAATATTTTGTTCGGGAAGGGTGACTTAAAGGGAAGGATCATGTAAGAGTAGAAAAGTGCAAGAGGAAGAGACAGTCACATACTCTCAATATTCAGGATCTTGTATTAAATACCTTCTTGCTCTCCCTGATTTACCTGTGATCTCAAAGAGATAGCTAAGAATCCAGTAATCATTGACCTCGACTATTCCAGTCTGTCCAAATAAAGATATATATGGGTATTGGAGATAGGTATATGTTACATGTGGCCATGTGTCACCATCAAAAACATTTTTATTCCTACTTAACTGGGAATAATTTAATTTAATTGGGAATAAATGCCCTTGAGGTTTTCACTACCAGCCCCAGTGCAGCAGTCAGCTGTATGATAGTTTAATTCCCATTGCATCCTCCGCCAAAAACCTTCCTTAGTTTTTTTGTTTCACTTTGTACATATGCTGAAATGGAACAAGCAGTAGGTTTCCAGAAGGTGCAAAATTTTAATAGAAGATGATGTCATGCACTGATAATTTTGGGGTGGCACTTTGACACGCTAAAAGTGGACTCTATGTTAAAGGTACCCCTTCTGTAACAGGAAAACCATGCTTATATTCGTAAAACAACTGAAAACAAATGTGTACAGTTTTCACCATTAAGTAAGAACCAAGCTCCAAAAAGTACTTAAGTAGGGAAGACATTCCCGCCTACCCTGTCAAGCAGTTTGCATATTTTCTATCTGCTTGAATCTTCATTCATCTCTATTAGGGTTATGGAAATACCTACCAGCCATGACATCAACTCAGAATGAAGGGTAATATAGAATATTTTTATCCATATAGGAATGCTCTTAAATAACAGAGGACTAACTCTACACATCAACTGGAATTACTTCTACCCCATCCCAAATGACAGAGGAATAAGATATAATAATCAAAGTCATGAATAACTGGGCATTCCTACATGAAGACAGAGTTCTTTATTGACACTATAATCTCACAATCATGATTATTCTACTATTGATTACCTTAAATTCTTAATGTCTATATATTTCTCCAATATCCTTATATGTGGTTATCTGGACAAACACACACATATTACACAAATGTGTCATTTATATACTTATAGAAAGAATTTAAATGTACTAAACATTTTTTATGTCTGTTTCACAGAACTATAAATTCTGCCTTGCCTTCAGCATTGTCAAAAATTGATCACAACCATCAGAAACAACTCTTATCCAAAATCAATTGTGATAAAGAAATGAAGGAAAACATCAGGGCAAACTTGACTACTAACAAAAATGTGTTCCAGCTTAAACTGGAGGAAACTCAGAAACTCCTAGAAGATCAGCATCTGAGCAGTTTGCAAGTATGAAACTATAAATATGTTATTCATATTTTAATTCCTAGTGCTAATTCTGCCCCACTTTTTCAGTGTTCTCCACTAAAGAAATGTATGTCATTAGCCAACAGTAGTAGATGGGAAAGAGTGTGGATGAATCAGCACAAATTCATCATAGATATTGTAGAAATATTTTTTTAATTTTTTCCTTACCTTTGAAAGTACAGTGTGATATAAGTATTACTGTTAGAGCTTCTATTATAAAAAAGCAACCTGAAAATTATAATAAATGTAATATTAGCTTCTTAATAGAAATATGGCAGAATTAGCTAGAAATGATGTTGGTAATCTATCCCTACTAGGTCATTCACTTTGTTATTTTTTCCACAAACAAATATAGATTTCTACTGATTTTCCTACATATCCATGCAATTTTTATGAATAAATTACACATATTTATGAGATTCTTAATAGGCTAATATCAAGATTAAATCCATAACCTTGACCTGATTCATTTAACAAGTAACCGATAGTAGCAAGGCTAAGAAAGCAAAGCAGGAAATTTCTGCCAGCTACAATGATATGCCTTCCTGCCATAAACAACTGTAATTCTGAATTAAATATATAAAACAACTGCTTTTAGACATCAGACAACAGGCAATATAGGATGTGATCCTGAAAAAGGGAAACAAATGAGGTAAGCCTTATGATCACCAAGGCTTTCTACCTAGACATATTCTCTGGATAAGCCTCCAAAAACTCCACAAGTAGTTTAGCTGCCTGTCAAAAAAAACTTAACACTCTCTTAAAGAAGACTATGAAATCTAGACATGCAAAAACATAATGCTCAAAATGTCAATAATCAAAACTTACCAGACATATAAATAAGCAGGAACATATGACCTAAAACCAGGAGAAAATTAGTCAGTGTAATCAGACAGAAATAACAAAGATAATGGAATTAACAGACAAGGAATTTTAAACCATTTTTATAAATATTTTCAAAGAATTAAAATAAAAATTAACACAATGAAGAAAGATAGTTTAAAAATAACCAGATAGACCACCTAGATCTGAAAACTATAATATCTGAAATGAAAAATTTATAGGATGGACTTAACAGTACAGTCATTGTAGGAGAAAAGATCATTGGACTTGAAGACAGAGCAATAGGAATTATCCAGACTGAAGCATTAGGGAAAAAAAGGCTGGGCAAAAAAAGAACAGAGTGTTAATGAACTGTGAGACAATATCAGTCAACACATTTAATTAAAATCTGACAAAGGGCGTGAGGAAATATTTAAAGAAACCGTGGCTGAAAATATTTCTAATTTGATCAAAATTATGAATCCACTGATCCAAGAAGGTCAGTGATCTCCAAGAAGGATAAGTGCGTGTGCACGCACATGCGCAGACACACCACACAAAGGCACATCAAAATCAAATTAAGCCAGAGGATGAAAAGATATGTTACATGCAAGGGAACAAAGATAAGATGGACCACTAATAGAACTTACAAACAAAACTTGAAGCTGATCATAATGTTTCATTGTTTAGTAAGGGGGAAAATTCTGGGGGAAAAAAGTATAGTTTATGAAATCAGAAGTTGCCAAACTTCTTTTGAGAGATGAGGCAATCACAGACCTATGCAAACAGAAATGTTAGAGCTGTGGACATCATACTTATTTCTAGAAGGAACTTCTAACCCAGATTTTTATGTGTCATTAGATAAAATCTCAAAGGCAGCCCTCTAGGCCTGGTTTCCTTATCATTATCAGTTAAAATATCTCAATTCCAAGAACAGGCATTGAAGTAGATGTGCTTTGTTTTGTTCTCCTAACTGGGGTGAGTGAACATCACTTTAAAAAGAATGCCAAAAGATATGATAAATAGGGAGTAAATACTAGAAATATAAAACTCTCATGAATCATTTTCAAGACTTATTTCACAATAATATGTCATCAATTAGAATTTGCTATATAAGCTTATTTCCTTACTCTTGGTTTACTTACTGGGCTAGAAAAAGAAAGAATGTATTTTTGTCTATATGATATGTGAATTGTCTAAAATTTGTGATGAATCTTAAGAGATACTAATTTTCTTTGAGTTCATTCAACTTTTTGACTAGATTTACAATTTTAATGTCTTCTTACAATTTATTTCTATATATGTGATACAGATTAGTGCATTCTAGATATGTGTGAGAAATTAGAAACATTTTAAAACATTTATCATACTTCAAAGTGACCATGAAATTTTATTGAGGATTGATAAATTCCATGGGAATTTCAGTCAAATAGTGATGATAATGTCCATAGAATTTATGGAAATTATTACTGTGCTATATCTCCAAAAAGGAGTAGTTAAAGTCAATAGTTGACCTTAAATTCCCACTTGAATTACTTGGGAAATTTAAATAATACCAATATATGGGCCCCATCCATACATTGTATTAAAACAACAGGACCTGGGCATACATTTTCTTTTATTTTTAATCCTTTTTCAAGAAAAATGGCATACATATGGTTTATAAAGGTCCTTATGTAATTCTAACATGCATCTAGAAAGGGTTACTTACTAAACTCAACCTTACCATAGCCAAAAAATTAACTCGTATAAGATATATCTTTTATAAGATTAACTTTTTTAAGATATAGCCCAGCTGGACACGGTGGTTCACGCTTGTAATCTTAGCACTTTGGGAGGCTGAGACGGAAGGATCACTTGAGGCCAGGAGTTCAAGATCAGCCTGGACAAGAGCTAGACCCTGTCTCTACCAAAAATAGAAAAATTAGCTGGGTATGGTGGCTCGTGCCAGTGGTCCCAGCTACTCAGGAGGCTGAGGCAGGAGGATCGTTTGAGCCCAGGAGTTTGAGATTGCAGTGAGCTATGATGATGTCACTGCTCAAAAAAAAAAAAAATGTAACCCCTACCAACAGGAAGCTCACATTGGGATCACAGCGCTTTTAGGAGCCTTATTCAAGTACAGTAAATGTTTCAGGAAAAAATACAATTTGTAAATAACTATTCTTCAGAATTTCACTTACTGTTCTGAAACCTTCAAGAAACTTCATACTCTAAGTGGAATAGCAGTAACAAAATTATTTTCTAAGATATAGCTGTGGCTAGTATAAGTGGGTAGTTACTTTAGGAGTTAAAATTAAAGCATGCATGAGATAAGTCTTTGTGACCTCCTTATTTTTTACCCTGAGGATTGCTGCAGTAAGGATTATTTATATACCTACACTGTTTATAGTCCTATTACTCTATTATATATGCCAAGAAGAACTGGGCTTTAGTAACAAATGGTGTGTTGAATCCTTAATTTTGGCATTTAAAAATTTGTGAGCTATAAAACAATGTTGTCTGTTTTCCAGAAATTTTGTGATGAAGTTAATCAGATAACCAATTCTGAAACCCTCTCAAGTATAGACAGTCTTGAAGCTGGAGAGCGTGAAGAAATATATTTAACACTTATTAAGGAGCCTTCTACATCAATCCAGCAGAATACCATTTTCCCCAAATCGGCAAATTTGCAGTCAGCTAATCTGAGCTGCCTTGATGAAGATAAACTATCATTCTCTAAAACTCAACGTATAAATAATTGGCTTACCAATTTAGATGCTCCAAATACCCAGACTGTCACACCTTTCTCAGATATTTTGAATAAATCCAGTGTTCCACCTGCATGGGAATGTTTTAATTGTAAAGAACAAAATCTATCTACTTTGAGTAGAACTGTGGAAAGAGCCACAAATACTGCAGATAATTCAGCAGCCTTTGTATGTAGTCCACCCATATTTGTACTAGATAAAAAAAGTGAAAAGACCTCTGAAACTAGCACTACGAGGACAATTGACTCCACCTCTGGAGCATTCAAAACAGAGAGGCCATTAGTTACTAAGAACCCAATATTTAAATTCAGCAAAGCCTGGAGCACTTCAGATTCTCTAACCCAGGAAGTGGCTACATTTTCGGACCAAGAGAAATATTCTGGATTAACTCAAGAAGATAGAACCACTTCAGTTCCTACTTCGTGCGTGCCAGCAGCAACACCTTTAGTTTTGCCATCTAATACACAATCGGCTAGACCTTTAGCAAAGAATAGTATATACATAAAAGAAATCGACCCAGTGCAGTGTTCTGATAAGTTAGATGAATTGAAAGATGTTAAAGATGAAAAGATAAAATATTTTAATTGTAATAAGGAAGAGTTGCCTTTATTTTCAGGCAGTTTTCAATCTGCCTATATACCTCACAATGCTGATTCAAAAGATGAAAAACAAAAATTAGCTGAAACATCAACATCGTTGTCTAATGTAATTTCTAATTATGACTTAGTTGGCCAGCACAAGAAAATGAAATACAACATTCATGAGAGAAATGGTGTGAGGTTTCTTAAAGGTATTTTAAAGAAAGAATCCAAATATGAGCATGATTATCTTAAGGCACTAATTATAAATCAAGGCTTGAAGTTTGGAAATCAAAAAGCAGCAGCTATCAGAGATAGTATTGAGTTAACAAAGGAAAAAGAAAAAGGTGCAGAAATCACAAAGACTATTAAAAAACTGAGGTGGTTTGATGAGACTGGCGATATAGAAAACAGTGCTGAAGACAATCATTCACTGAAGAATAAAACAGGAGTAACTCAACAATGGTCTCAACAATTCCACATTAAAAGTGGTGTTGGCAGCAACATAATTAACATTCCTGCTAGTGCTGGAAATTCTGCTGATAGAAAGAAGTGCAAGGATGATTATTTCTCTGAAAATGTCACTGTTTTAGGAGAGTCTGGAACAGACCATGTCTCTTTGAACTGTTTTATACCTTCAGGTTGTAACTTTGTTAAACAAGCCTGGCCAGCCTCAGAAAAAGAGGAAAGTAAAATCCCTGTCCGTAATGGTGATTCTAAAACCCAGAAAGGTAATCCACGAAGAGGTGGAGCAAAAGTAATTAGAAGAACAGGATCTGCAAAAGTCCAATCAGGCTACATATATACAAACAGAAGAGGCACTGTCATTCATCCACAGTCTGCAAGCAAAGTCAGCACATTTATACAAACTCAGGGTAAACTAATTATGCCTCATCCTCCTCCTAAATCTACATCGAATATTAGAAGTGGTAAAAATATACAAGTGTCTCAGTGTCAATCAGTAATACCTGAAAATTCTCAAAACAATATTACACAAAACTGTTTTAATTCAAAACATGTGCTTCCAACAGAACACAATTTGAATCAATGGAATCAAGAAAGTAGTAATCCACTCTCAAATGCTTCTTCTGACCTAGTCACTGTGATACCATCTTTACCATCTTATTATTCTTCTGAGTGCCAAACTTTAGCAAAAATAAATTATTCAAATGGCACTCAAACGGTTGCCCAGCAAAATGGGACATTATATTGTACGCAAAGAACTCCTGTTTATGAAGAAAGTTATCAGTCTGTGACTCTTAGAACTAATGAAGAATCAATTCCCTTGAGGAAAAGAGGGCATAATATCCTGCATCAAAATGAGAGGGCTACTGGTAAGAATAAATTTATATCTTTTTTTAGATAAAATGTACAACTTTTAAAATTAATGTAAAATTGTCCTTATTAAGGTATGGCAACATATACTATATGGATATTAATGTTAAATAACTTAGATTTATAGGAATAACTTACCTCCTTGAATATTGTAACTTTTTCTGCCTAGTAGCTGAAGCTTTTAAGAAAATGACCTAACCTTTGCTCAACTAAAATTAGAAAACTTTCCCAGCTTCCATTTTTCCCATGAGGAACACAAGGAATGGGAACCGATTTTTGTCCCATAGTATTCTGTCTTTACTATTGTAGTCAAATTTTCTGTCAAGGTAAGCACAATGAAAAATATTGCTTAAATTTATTCTAAACAAGTGAATACATGTAGTATCATATATTCCTTTATTTTTCTTTAAAATGTCTGTTGAATTGCTATAAGCTGATAATAGATATACCTAATTCACCTGTTCCTTTTTCAAAAGTACAGCAGCTCTGCTTTATCTGCTATGTATAGTGGTTTTCATGTGGAGGAAAAAAAAATAATACCATTGCCTTAAAATTTTTTGAAAGTTAATTCTCTGTAAAATACCATTGCCCTCAGTAGCTGGTTGACTCCTCGCGAAGCTACTTTTCTCCTTTGAGAGAATGGACTAGTAGGAATCCATCCGACAAGTAGGAATCAGTTGCCTATTGAAAAATAGTTAGGACTGGGGCAAGGAGGCATTCAGAAAAAGCAACTCTCCTTTGATATGAATAAATATCAATATATAAAGAGACAGTTTAAAATTTAATATTCAGGGTCTTCAATTAGATCATGAGCTTTTAAGGACAGGGGACATCTTTGTAATTCATCACTCTATCCCCAGGTCTAAGTGTCTCGCACTTAGTAGTCACCCAGACTTTTCTTGAATTGAACAGATGTAAGCCACATTAGCAGTTGGGGAAGCTAAATGCAAAGACTGTAATCTAAAAATCTTCAGCACTTTTCTGTAAAAATCTAGATTTTAAAAAATAATTTTTCTCACTGAAAGCTTCATTCTCTTCATTCATTTCACAATGTAACTTTAATTTTCTCAATACTCTCAAAAAATAAAGGTATCATACAGATTAGATATTCTAAAATAAACAATGGTTACCTTTCTCGAGTTTCTACTCTTTGGCAGTCATAGTACTAAGTGCCTAACACTTCTTGTTTCATTTAAACCTTATAACAACACTGAGAAATAAGTATTTTTTAAAACCCTATTTTGCAAAGAAGGAAACAGAATTGCCTAAGATCAGGAGCTAGTAAATAGCAGAATTGGTATTTTGACCCAAATTTCTATGGCTCCAAGTCTTGTACTTTTTCTACTAAAACTATATAATAAATACAGTTATTAAGCAAATATCATATATCAGACTTTGTGCTAATCAGGAAAAATACTAGGAAACTTGTGTACAAAATAGCTTATGTACAAAAGGGTAGCATATTAAAGTTCTCTCCTTCTCTGATAAAAGAATGGGATGCATATGTTAAACTAGAGAAATTATTATTTTCCTGACATTTAATCAAAGGAGGTAGTTCTCTCAGTCAACAATAATTCATTGTATATTTCAAAATAGCTAGAAGGGAAGAATTGTAGTGTTCTCAACGCAAAACAAGATAAATGTTTGAGGTGATGAATATCCCAAATTACCCTAGTTGATCATTACACATGTACGCATATATCACATGTACCCTAAAAATATATGCAACTGTGAAATATCAATTAAAAAATACAAAAAAGGCACAGATCAATGATATTTAAATCAAAAAGAGGAACATGATATCAGAACCATAGTTTTTAAAAAATATAAAATGGACCAGGCATGGTGGCTGCTCACTCCTGTAATCCTAGCACTCTGGGAGGCCAAGGCGAGAGGATCACTCAAGATCAGGAGTATGAGACTAGCAAGAACGAGACCCTGTCTCTACTAAAAATAGAAAGAAATTAGCCAGACAACTAAAAATATGTAGAAAAAATTAGCTGGGCATGGTGGTGCATGCCTGTAGTCCCAGCTACTTAGGAGGCTGAGGCAGAAGGATTGCTTGAGCCCAGGAGTTTGAGGTTGCTGTGAGCTAGGCTGACACCAGGGCACTCTAGCCTGGGCAACAGAGTAAGACTCTGTCTCAAAAAAAATAAAAATAAAAATATAAAAAATAAATAAAAATATAAGATGATCGTATGAATTAAATGCTTTATTTGAAAATGTAGATTAGTTCAATAAATTTCTACAAAAAATCATTAATTATAAAAATTGCCTTAGGAAGAACTAGCTTTCTATAATAAATGAATAAAAAATATTATATATTAACAATATACAAAATACTTTTGCTCATATTTTATTAGTAATGCTCTGAATGCTTGATTTTCAAATGTCCTATCAATTATGAGGACTTCATTCCATATATCATTAGCAAATATCTGATAGCATAACATACGTTTAGGGTAAAATTTATTGTTAGTTTTTTTGATAACTCTTGAATTTATGATACTTTGTTACAGATATACTGTCATCATTATGTGGCAAAGAGTTTGTAATGAAAATAAGTAATGTGTCAGCTCTGCTATTTTTTTAACCTATCCTTGCAATATTGTTATTTTTGATGTATGGTTTTGCAAGAATGTTTTTAATTAAATAGTCTTATAAAAGGCATAGTATGTTTTTAATTAAATAATCATACAAAAAGCATAGAAAAATAATACAATAAACATCCATGCACCCACTGCTTACTGTTGAGTAAAACATTACACATACAGTGAAAGCCCTACACAAGTTTTTTCAGCCACTTTCCTCTTCTGTGATGACTTGTTAAGATACTACTGGATACGTGTAAATCCACTTACCTGGGCACATATAAATTTTAGAAACATTGCAGGAAGCTAAAGAGCACTAATGAAAGATGCCATTATGATGATGGCAGTGAGAGCACTGCCATCCTCTCACACTTGAAACTTCTACTCTCCTTTTAAGATAACTGAGTTTACTGCATACAATATATAACCATCTTCCTTGCAAACTAACAAGGGCGCCAGTGTCAACAATATATGACATAAGTTTAATTTCTAATTTTCAAATACTAAATATAAATTGGAATTCTAATATGTTTTTTCACCACACCAGTGGATTATCTTACATAACCTTCTGGTGTTCTAGCACCATGTTCTGGAGGTCACTACTCTAAACTATAAACCCCTCAAAAGTAGGGATTTTATTGAATTCATCATTGTAACTATGCCATACATAGAACATGTAAGAAAAGCTCAGTAAAATTTGCTGACTGAATGAGTGAAACTTACAGAATTTTCTATAATGTTCGACGGTAACGTGAAAGTTTGATATTCTGCTGGCATTTGTTTAAGATTCTACTGTTATGAGAAGAAAACGAATTGTGGAAAATAAACAGAAAAGTCTTTTAGAGAAGAAAAGACAAAACCCTGGATCTGTAGGACAGAAGTACGATCAGCAAATGAATGTAAGTACAGTATTAATAAAAATCTCTATTCAATTTTGAAAAATTGCTTGGAAAACAGAATGTCCTTACAGGACTGTGCTGTAAACTGTATACCACAACATAAATATAAATATATGTGAAGCAGTCTTGAAATCTTTAGGCTAAGAGCTTATTGTACTGTACCTATTTGCTATATTCTATAATAATTAGTATATAATCAGTTACTAATGAAGGTCTTAAACCAACTTTAAGAAATCACTATTATTTTCTTTGTTATTAATAGACAATGCTAGAAAAAATGAGGTCATTTACAACAAAATTCAATGAAGTTATTTTAATATACATTAAAAAAGAAAGGTAAAAATTAGAGGCATACATAGAGGAAGCAAGTATGCTAATCATAAAGACTACTATAGTTCCATGTGATTGAATATCCTATTTGGATCTGAGCTTCCTAGAAGACATGGCAAAAAGGAAAATTGGATGACTTATATAATTCTCAATGGGTGTTGATAATGTTGTTTTGGATATAATATTTTAAAAGACATTTGTCATCGAGGACCTTTTTATAGGGGACTTTGAAGTAAATAATGAATATGTTCCTAGTAACAGTTCAACAGCAAATGAATAGAGTTTAGCATGGCTGTCTGTGATAGAGATCTTCAATAAAGGCCAAAAGCATAATAACAATTTAAAAATAAGTAGAGGCAATTCTGTGAGAGCTAAGTAAATGTGGTCTAAATATGACATTTTCTAGATGTCTAACTTGATCCAAGGATTGACTTTAAGAATATTAAGTCTTTATGGATAAGTAAGTAACATGTCACTTGGAGTTTCTACTTTAAATATCACTTCTGATTTTTTTTTTTTTTAAGACAGAGTCTCACTCTGTTTCCTGGGCTAGAGTGCCGTGGCATCAGCCTAGCTCACAGCAACCTCAAACTCCTGGGCTCAAACAATCCTTCTGCCTCAGCCTCCCAAGTAGCTGGGACTACAGACATGCGCCACCATGCCCGGCTAATTTTTTTCTATGTATGTTTTTAGTTGTCCAGCTAATTTCTTTCTATTTTTAGTAGAGACGGGGTCTTGCTCTTGCTCAGGGTGGTCTCGAACTCCTGACCTCGAGCAATCCTCCCACCTCAGCCTCCCAGAGTGCTAGGATTACAGGCGTGAGCCACCATGCCTGGCCACTTCTGATTTTTTAAATAGAACTTGAATAAGTTGTCTTATGAAGAATTTATATTCCAAGTTATAGGTTGAGGGTCCTATTATTTGCATATTATAGGAAGTAGTGATTTTTATATATATGGATAAGATTATTATTAAATGGAAAACAATCAACCGTGATCTAATCTTATCAGCAAAACAAGTCATTTAGTTATATATTTATGAAAATAAAGTTAGTCCCATTACCACATAGTCTTATTGCCTAATAACATAGTACTTAATTACAAAAATAATTTCCTGATTATAAATACAATAGTACCTAAGTCCTTCTATTTTAATTTCCATATTGTTCCCATTAAACATCTCAAAATCCATAAAGTGAAAACATCTTTTACCTTTTTTTATTTTTATTAATATTTTTTAAATTTCAAAGTACTATATAGTTGCTAGAACCAAAAAAATGAACAAACTAAATTCTAAATGCCTGTTATTAGTGCCCTCTCTACATTTATTCTTATTTTTTCTTATTCTATTCTATCTCTTGCTCCTTTGCATTCTATCTTACTAGCTTCAGAGTCCACTTTTGTCCTCCTTTCCAGAAGCCTCAATTCCACTTTCAAATACACATCTTCCACTCACACATCTGCTTACACATCTTCCAAAGTCTTGTTAGTCTTAGAATAGGTCGGTGTTCCTGAATGAAAATTTTTCATTCTTATTATTTTGTTCTGTTTTTTACCAAACGACCATTATGCCACTTATTATTTTGTTTTTTATTCCAGAGCCTAACCAAGGGTTCAGTTATTACAGTAGTGGCCCTTGTCACCTTGTATTGGGAAATGTATTTTATCATACTGAATTTTCTCCAGCCTACCACCTCTATGTGGAGAAAATCTAACAAAAGGTGGAAAAAGCACAATTGCCACTTTCCACCAGGGTTTCAGTCCAAGGTATCTCATGTCTATTGTGGAGATCAGGCAAGACTATGAGAGCTACTGAAGGAGAGGTGTTGCAAAAATCTGTAGTTACTCTTCGTATCAGACTGATCAAAGGTTAAATATAATCATAGCCAGGCAGTTTTATCTGAGAGAAAACAATCATTTCTTAAAGTGAAACAGACTAGGAATAAAGAGAGAAAGTAGATCATATTTAGAGAAGAAGAGATGGTAGATCTCAGAAAGTGTGGAATAGGTGCACCTATTGCCAGTGCTCTGAGATTTCCCTTTTCCAGGTTCTATGTAGCATTGGGTCAGTTATTTCTATTTTAAGTTTTGTCAAATAAGATACTTATCTATCCTTGGCATTAGCCATAGTCAGAGGCTTTTGCCTAGTGCTTCACCCTTACAATGATAAAACAAGTAGGTTATAAACTTTAAAGTAATTTCTTACCTTTCCTTTAATTAGCACTTTTGATTGCCACTCAACTTATTTTACCTCTTCAAATATCCAAGACAACATTAGAACCTGAAATTTTTTTGGTGGCCATAAAAAACATTTTTAAAACATATTCAATTATGATTAAAAGGCTTCATTCCTGTAATTCTTGATTTCAGCTCCAAATGGAAAAAGAAAATATACAAGCTGTGTAAACAATGATAGCTGAAAATATATACAGCAACTAAAAGTTTTTTAAAAGTCCATGTACATATTATGAATTTTAAATATGGAATTATGTTTTAATTCAATATTCTATTTTTATAGAATTTTAGACAAGATATACAGCTAAGTTCAAGTGAGCCAAAACAAACTACAAGGGGTACTTCTAATATTGAAGAAGGTATGTTTTATTTTGAACGTTTTCCTCCAATCTTGTTCCCAGTGATTTTTTTTTTCCTTATATGTGTATTCTCAGGTGCTTAGGTATTATGTGATTATTAAGCCTCCATTTAGAACCTGAACTCTGCTCACCCCTGCACATTCAGTTCATTGCCAGAGTTTCTTTATTCTAAGTAATAATGTATTGAACATCTTTCTATATCAAGCTATTTCTTGACTTTTCAATTATTTCTGTAGGATAGCTTTCCAAAATTAAAATTAAAGTAACTTGCATGTAATTGGCATCCAGTAAATATTTGTTGAATGAAATTCTGTGTATTAAATAAATACTGGATCAAAGGAAATAAGCATTGATATGACTTTTCATAAATATTGCTAAAGTATTTTTCTGAAAAGCATTCATTCAAAATTCTTCTGGTGCTGTATGTCCAGTGGTATATGTCAACTTGAGGTAGTATCTTGTAATATTTGTTTACATGATAGGCAAAGAAATCATATTTTATTAGTTTTGATTTTTATTAATAATATGCTTAATTTTTTTGTATTTTTTTGGTAAATTATCTCTTCATGTTCTTTTCCTTAAATACTAGAGTTTTGAAATTTTCTTACTGATTTCTGCAAATTCCTTAAATATCAAGGATTCTAATTGTTATATTAATTATAAATGTTTTCTCTATTTTTTATTATTTGTATCTTGTTCCACCTATATTTTTACTTATGTACATTTTAATTTTTGTTTGTCCAATAGATGATTGTTGAGAGCTAATTTTCTGCTTGTAAGTACGTATTGGATATACAGGTTGAGCATCCCTAATCCAAAAATCCAAAATCCAAAACTTTTTGAGCACTGACTTGATGCCATAAGTGGAAAATTCCACACCTGACCTTATGTGACGGGTCGCAGTCAAAACAAAGGCACATAACATACAGTTTATTCAGCATTCCCAAGAAAAAAGACTTTCCCAACTCCCTTCATCTGTGATATATCTTTTCCATGCATGCCCAGATTTCTGCACACAAGCTTGCCCACAAAGAGTAATGAAATAGCACATGTGCAGGCCATGTGTGCCAACAACAAGCAGGTTCCTTACGAGACCCAACATGGGACCAAGACCTACATGCATTACTCACTGTATTCTTTTGCTTATTCTCTGCTTTATGATATAAAGATATTGTTGAAAATGTCAAAAAGGCCTGCAGATACCTCTATGGGTGACAGTGATAAGAAAAGAGGAAGACTTTGTATTTATCTATAGCATAGAAAGTCAAGCTGTCGGAGAAACTGGACAGCAGTGTAAGTGTGAAATATCTTACAGAAGAGTATGGTATTGGAATGACCACCATATGTGACCTGAAGAAACAGAAGGATAAACTGTTGAAGTTCTGTGCTGAAAGCTATGAACAGAAGTTAATGAAAAATAGAAAAATACTACATGAAGCTAAAAATGAAGATCTCAATCATGTATTAACAGAGCACATCTCTTGGCATCACAATGAACACATGCCACTTAATATGGTATGCTGATCATGAAACAAGCAAAGATCTATCATGAGGAACTGGAAATTGAAGGGAATGTGAATATGACACAGGCAGGTTACAGAAATTTAAGAAAAAATACACTGTTAAATTTTTAAAGATTTGTGGTGATAAAGCATCTGCTGATCACAAAGCAGGGAGAAATTCATTGCAGATTTGCCAAGGTTGTTGCTGGTGAAAATCTGACACCAAAACAAATATATAATGCTTGTGAAGCATCAGTGTTTTGGCATTATTGCCCCAGAAAGACTGGGGCAACTGACTACAACTGATGAGACAGCCCCTATAAGAATTATGACTACCAAGGACTGGATAACTATGCTGGGATGTGCTAATGCAGCAAGCATGCATAAGTGTAAACTGGCTGTAATAGGCAAAAGCTTGCATCCTTGCTGTTTTTAAGAAGTGAGTTTCTTACGAGTCCATTACATGCTGACAAAAAGGTATGCATCACCAGGGACATCTTTTCTGATTGGTTTCACAGACATTTTGTACCAGAGAAGCTGCACTGAATGAATAAACAACTGAAAAATTTTGTTATTCCTTGACAACTGTCCTGTTCATTCTCCAGCTGAAATTCTTATCAAAAATAATGTTTATGGCATGTACTTTCCCCAAAATGTGACTTCATTAATTCAGCCAGGTGACCAGGGTTTCTTTAGATCAATGAAGAGTAAATATAAAAACACTTTCTTGAACAGAATGCTTGCAGCAGTGAACAAAGGCATGGGTGTGGAAGGTTTTTAACAGGAGGTTAGCATAAAGGATGAAATATATACTGTTGCCAACACTTGGAACACAGTGACTAATCCACAGTTGTGCGTGTTTTGCACAACCTCTGGCGGGCGACTATGTTCCATGATGATGATGAACAAAGTGGTGACTTTGAAGGATTCCATATGTCAAGTGAGAAAAAAATGATGTCTGACCTCCTTACATATGCAAAAATTATACTATCAGAGTCCATCAGTAAGCTGGAACAAAGGGATGTCAAAGAAGTTTTTAACACCGATAATGAGGCTCCACTTATTCATTCATTGACCGATGATGAAATAGCTGAAATGGTTCTAAATCAAGGTAATCGTGATAATAATGATGATGAAGATGACATTGTTAACATTGCAAGAAAAAGTACCTATTGACAACATGTTGAAAATTTGTCATGGGCTTATTGAAAGACTAGAGCAGCTTGTATTAATAACAAGAAATCATGTCAGTTTATAAAATCAAAGAGAGGCTTCTAAGACAAAAAAAAAAAAAAAAAAAAGCATTGTTAATGAGGCAGTTGACTCAGAAGGAAACATTTAGAAAAGTCCTCCAGTAGAATGCCCACTCCCGATCCAAAAACTGCTTCTGATGTTTCTTCTCACCAAAAAAAAAAAAAAGACAGCATACAGTAACCTTTTAATCAAAACACAGCATCATAGGTGAAGAGAGAAAGCCTGCTATTGTTTGTTGTTGCTGCTGTTTAACAGCTGATTGTGATGATACTACTGTGCTGCTTAGTTGTTATCCTGAACACATAATTTTTTCACTATATTTTTGGCATGTCGTATTTTTTACTGTTAAGTACTTAAGTGTGAATAAATGTGAAAAAATGATTGGTCATCAGTAGCACATGAATTGAGTCAGGAATGGTGGCGATGCCAAACAACCACAGATTGTCCACATGGGCGACTGAGATAGTGATACCTTTGCTTTCCTATGGTTCAATGTACGCTAACTTTATTTCATGCACAAAATTATTATAAAATATTGTATAAAATTACCTTTAGGCTCTGTATAAGGTACATATGAAACAAATGAACTTCATGTTTAAACTTGGGTCCTATCCCCAAGATACCTCATTATGTATATGAAAATATACCAAAATTCTAAAAAATCCAAAATCTGAAACACTTCTGATCTGAAGCATTTCAAATAAGGGATACTCAACCTGTACAATAATGAACAAAACATATAAAAGTATAGCCCTTCAGAAATTTAAAGTCTATTACAGAAGGCTGACCTGAAGTAAACATATTTTAGTCTTTTCTTAGTGATTTCTCCATTACTTTTAAGTTCAAAGAACTTTCCCAATACAGAAATTTGGAAATGTTTGTTTCTTTTTCTTTTACGTTGATTTAGTTATTAGGTTGATTTCTTAAATTTAACTCTTTAATTTCTTTGGAATTTGTTTAAATGGACAGTGTGAAACTCCAAATTGATTCTTTTATAAGCAACAAACTATTGAATCGTCTTCCCCTTCTCTAAGATTTTGAAGCTTCTTTGATCGTATATTCTTACATCTAATTGAGTTTACTTCTAGTTTGTCAGTTCTGTTCAGCTGATCATCAAATTTTCTAATCTTTCCTTAAGTTCCTTTTCACTTACTGTTTTATTTATAGTTCATTATAACTGCTATAATAAAGACAATCTCCTTCATCTTCTTTTTGTACCACCAATGAATAACAAACACACAACACAAAAACTATATTACCTAAACTTAATGTATTTTTTCTTTAGTTCAGGTAACACTCTGAGAATTTTTATTAACTCACTGCCATCATTTGAATATCTTTTTTAAATTAAGCATGGGAAAATGCTAGATAAAGGATCCTGATAAATAAAATCCAAAGTAACAGAATATTTACTGGGTTTCTGTTTGCGAAATGAATACATACAGACATATATCAGTTAAGTATGTATCAGGGCTGATCTCAAATACAAAAAGGGATCAAAGAATGATTGATGTAAACTTTCTATAGTTTCAGATAGTACCTCTGAGTTTTTGATGGCTGAAAACCTAGTGAAAGCATCGGTGCCTGAGGATGAAATTCTAATTATCATGAATAACAAGCAGCTACAGAAACCAAATATGGGTTTAAATAAGACACAGCAACTCAACATCTGCACACTATCAGCTGAAGAACAGAAGATTCTACAATCTCTTAATCATCTCAATGAAAGGTTACACTGTAAGTATGGAAGAACAATTTCTGTAAGAAATGTTGTATTTTTTTACTTAGACAATTTTAATTTAAACTTTAATTTAAAAATTGAAAATAAAAATACAAAATGTATCCAGATTATCACCTAGTTAATTTAGTACATATAATTGAGAATATATTTAAATATACCATACTATTTCAAGTATACCATATCATTTATGATATCATTTATGATGATGCCAATTTCTTTGGCAGGATTAACTGTCTTTTAGGAATATATGAATCAACTTCTGTTTCAGCAATGGACAGGCTAGGTATCTATCCTGACCATCCATCAAAACAACCATAAATTCTTAATTATTTTAAAAACTTTAAATACTGTGATGAGCTAGTAAGAATGTAAGGAATTCTTAAGACAAAGAACTAAATATAGATAAGAGCCCAGAAAGATAAGGAGAGTGTTGCAGCTAGCTTTTGTCCTGAGGATATTTAACTCATGGAGTGAAATTAAACTTTGCTCTGCTTTTCATGCCTCACAGAAAAAAAAGGGAAAGGGAGACAAAACCCAGAGTCTACTTAAGATGAGTAGTCTTATAGAAGATCCTCTCATCATAAAGCTGGGCCACCCAAAGAGCTAATGCCCTACATATACGTTCAGAGAAGAGGTGGGGAAGGGTGAGGAGGAGAATTAAAAATAAAGCTTGCATTTCTTGAACTTCACTATTGTGCAGATAATGGAGGAAAAATCATCCCTGAGAATTTGGAACCATAATCTAGTTAAGTGTCATACTAATTTATAGTCATAATTATATTACCTGAGTGGTCCTTAAAACCTCAAGTAAAGAATTTAATTTAGAATGATCCTAAACTGGTAGTATCCCAAAACACCTGGAAAGTAAATTTTTACCTCTTCTGGAGAAACCTACCTATGTTCCAGTCCTCAAAGAATTATCACAAATGAAATCCAAAGAAAATGAGCAGCCCACAATAAAAAGTTAAAATAAATAATTTAATCCATAAAGGAAAAAGTTACCGTAAAAAAAATCAGAAGAAACCACAAGACAGAATAAACAGACTCAAAAAGGATTTAGATAATAAAATTACCAGACATAGACTATATAAAATAACTATGTTTATATATTTTAAAGTAATCAGAAGTAAGTTTAAAAATACAATCAGGGAATAAGAAATTATAATGAATGAACAAGCATATTTGAAAAGGGGCCCAAATAGAATGCCTGGAAATGGAAAATATAATAATTGAAATTTAAAATTCAGCACATGGTTTAAACACTAGATTACAGACATCTAAAGAGAGAATTAGTAAACTAGAATATACATCAAGGAAACTTATCCAGAATAAAGTCCTTAGAGACAAAGAGAAGGAAAATATGAAATAGAGCTTAAAAGACACAGAGGAGTGAGTAAAAAGGCCTAAAAGGTCAGAGGCAAAATCTAAAATGATAATGGTTTTCCCAGTCTAATGAACAATACCAACCCACAGATTCAACAACTCAGCACATTTCAAAGTGGGTCAATAAAAAAAAATCCCTGGCAAGATCTATCACAATGAATTTTAATCAGTGACAAAAAAAGCAGAAAACATTGAAAATGTCAAAAGATATTAAATAATGTATTCAGTGTGCTCTGAGAGAAAGTAACTCTCAAATTTAAAATATTTTTAAAGTGAAAATGTCTCTAATGAATGAGAGTGAATTACAAATATGTTCAGACAAAAACTAAAAGACTTGTTAACAGCAGACTCTTACTAAAAGAAATTCTAACAAATGTTATTTCAGCAGACAGAAAAATCTCAGATGGCCAGTCTGAGAGGGCAAATTTGAACATACATTGTATAAAACAATAAATAAAGTAGCATGTGTTTCAAAGAGAAAAAAGTTAGAATTAAAATACCTACCAACAATAGTACGTAAGTTGGTAGGATGTAAACAGAGTTAAAGTATACTAGAATTTTTATATTGTTAGGGAATTCGGTAAAGATACAGATTAAATTTGGATGTGGATAATTGAAGTATGCCTGTGGTAATTATTACAGTCACTACTCAAGAACTATAAATAAAATATACAACTTCCAAACTAATAGATAAGGGAAAGTATCACAGAAAAAAATACCAAATTAATCCAAAATAAGGCAAAAAAAAAAAAAGGGAGAAAAATAAACATAGGAAAGATAGGAAAAATAGAAATACTATTTCTATTTTTGATGGTATATGCAAGTGTATTTATAATAAATGTAAATGGATTAAATGCTACTGTTAAAAGACAGAGATTGTCAAATGGAACTTTACATTACAACTATATCCTGTTTATAAACAATATATTTAAAACATAGAGATATAAAAAAACCAAAAGCAAAAAAGATGGAAAATGCATATCAAGTAAATTCTAACCAAAGGAAAGTTGATTTTGATATGATATTATCAGATAAAACTCACTTTACAGTAGAAAGCATTACTAAACATAAAAAGGATCACTTTATGATCAAAGCTTTAATTTAAAATAAGTATATAAAATGTTTTATATGCCTTTTAAAACATAACCTTAAATATATAAAATATTTCTAATCATGGTGGGAAATTATAACATACCATTGTCAGTAATTAATAAGATAAACAAAAGATCAAATAGATATATAATAATTGAATATGATTAACAAACTTTATCAAGGGGACACATTATTTGTAAGTACACATAGAAAATGTATAAAATGAACCTTATATAATACCAGAAAACAAGGCTTAATACATTTCTAAGGATTGGAGATATACGGGCCACATCCTCTGACAACATGCAATTTACCTAAAAACTAATAACAAAAAGATAACTGTTAAGAAACACATATCTGAATAAACTATGATTCTGAAAAAAAAAGTACCATAATGGAAATTTTAAAATATTTAGACATAAACAATAATAAAAATATTTTATATATGTATTATCAGAGTTTTTCAACCTTAGCACTATTGATATTTTAGGCTGGATAATTCTTTGTTGTATGGATTATCTTGTCCATTGTAAGATATTTAGCAGCATCCCTGGCCTCTAACCACTAGATGCCATGGCACCTCCCAGTTATAATGATCAGGTATCTCTAGATATTGCCAAATATTCCCTGGGTGGCAAAAATCCTATTTAAGAACCATTGAATAAACACACACACACAAATGTATGTATTTTGTGTGTGTGTATTTTATTTCTGCCTAAAATGTAGAAAGCTAGAATGTGTCAATCCCATCCTAAGATCAAGAAAAAGCAGATATATGACAAGAATATAGGTTTTCTAAGAATAATTAGAGAGCTGAGGTCAAAACAAAACCTGGTAGCCTGACATCCAAGGAAAGACGGGAACTTTCAAAGAGATACAGGGTGTGGACATTTGCTCTCCCTGGGGCAGAGTATGAGAAAAAGAAATGCTAGGTACCATACAAGCTCATATTAGAAATTGTGTTCAAATTTTTCTTCTTTTGCTGTTTTGTTTTGGGGGGTTTTTTTCATTGAGATTAAGTACCTATTTTATTAGTTGATGTATGTGGGGATCGTAGTTTAGATATTTTAAGTCAAAATATGTAAATATGTTCATTCATGTACATTTCAAAAATGTAAAAGAATTTTTTCTTTGAGTATGGGTATACTTATGGGAGTTCCATGTTATCTTCATTTTATAAAGCAAACCCATGATATTAATACTTAGTCTGTATTTTCCACTATGGACTTCTTTAAAATGTAACAAAAAAATTTAAGACTTTTGCAAAACAATCTAGATCTTCAGATTTTTTTCCTCAAGTTTTTTGCAGTTGCATTGTTAATATCTAAGAGCAGTATTTACTAGATCTTTCAGAGTGTTAAATTTGATTTTCATGGAAGCAATAGCCCTCTTTCTTTTTGCACTCAAATATTATTGATTTTTGCAATTACAATGACAGATAAAAAAACTACCATAAACCAGTTTGGGAAGAAACAGTCAACTTAAATGAGAACTTTATGAAATGACCAACTTAATTGTTCATTGCTGTATATATTATACAGTATTATATTATATGTTATATAATATATAATAGATATTGTATATATAATGTTGTATATTATATAATATGTATGTATTATATATTATACAATATTATACAATTCTTTTTTGTGGAGGTGGGGTCTGGCTTTAACTCAGCATAATGATTTTGAGATTCATTCATGGTATATGTATAACAATATTTCTTTTTATTGTTGAGCAGGAATCCATTGTATGTATGTGCCACCATTTGTTTAGTCATGTACTTGTCAATGGACATGTGGGTTGTTCTGATTTGGGGCTATTAAATATAAAAATGCAATGAACATTTGGGCATAAGACTCTGTGGATATAGGCTTTCATTTCTCTTGGGTAAATACTGTAGGAGTGGAATGGCTGGGTTGTATGGTTAGATTTTTAAGACACTATCAAACTGTTTTCCAAAGTGGTTGTCCCATTTATAGTCCCACTAGTAGTTCACAAGAATCCCTGAATGTTGGCTTCTGAGAATCAGTTACTGCACATTCTTGACAACACTTGGCATGTTCAGCCTTTAATTTTAGCCATTCTAATAAGTTTTTGTGGTATCTCATTATGGTTTTAGTTTTCTTTCCCTAGTGACTGCCTATTGAGCATCTTTCACATTTGTATCCTTTTTGGGGGGAAATGTCCAAATCTTTTATTCATCTAAAAAAATTAGATTGGCTGTTTTCTTATTAAATTACAACATACAAACTTTTTGTTGATATGATACAAATCTTTTGGTGGCTATACATTTTGCAGTTATCTTCTCCCAGGCTGTGGCTTTCCTTTTCATTTTTAAGTTGTTTTTATATTTTTATTTTACTTCAGAGAAGTTCTTGCTTATTGTGGCATATTTAAAACATCTTTGCCAACCCAAAGTTACTAGGATTGTTTCTTTTAGAAGTTTTATAAGTTTAGCTCTTACATTTAGGTCTGTGATTCATTTTGAATTCATTTTTGTATATGGTTTGAAGTAAGAATGAAGATTCCTTTTTTTAAAACATATGGCTATCCAGTTCTTATATTTGTTGAAGAGATGATCATTTCCCCCATTGAATTGTCTTCCCAACTTTGTTGAAAATAAATTGATCATATATGTGTAATTATATTTCTGGATTTACTATTCTGTTCCACTGACCCAGATGTCTGTCTTTATGCCAATACTGTATAACAAGTCTTTCAGTAGCATTCCTATAAAACAACAGCAATCAAGCTGAGAATCAAATCAAAGACTCAATACCTTTCACAGTAGCTACAAAGAAAAGAAAATACCTAGGAATATATTTAACCAAGGAGGTGAAAGATCTCTACAGTGAGAACTATGAATCACTGAGGAAGAAAATTACAGACAATGTAAAAAAAATGGAAAAACATGTCATGCTCATGGATGGGCAGAATCAACATTGTTAAAATGTCCATACTACCCAAAGTGATTTACAGATTAAATGCAATCGCCATCAAAATACTAATGTCATTTTTCACAGATCTAGAAAAAATAATTATACACTTTGTTTGAAACCAGAAAAAAGCCCAAATAGCCAAAGCAATCTTAAGCAAAAGGAACAAATCTGGAGGCATCACTTTACCAGACTTCAAACTATACTACAGGTCTAGAGTAATCAAAACAGCATAGTACTGGCACAAAAATAGAAATATACACCAATGGAACAGAACAGAGAACCCAGATATAAAACCATCCACATATTGCCATCTGATCTTTGACAAAGTAGACAGCAGTATACGCTGAGGGAAAAGAATCCCTATTCAATAAAATGGTGCTGGGAAAATCAGATAGCCACATGTAGAAGATTGAAATGGGATCCATATCTCTCACCACTCACAAAAATTAATTCAAGATGGATAACAAACTTAAATGTAAGACATGAAACCATAAGAATTCTAGAAGAAAATCTTGGAAAAACTCTTCTAGATATCAGCCTAGCAAAGAATTTATGAAGAAAACCCACAAGGTCAATCATAACAACAACAAAAATAACTGATTAAATTAAAAAGTTTCTACATAGCCAAGGAAACAATCATCAGAGCAAATAGACAAACTATGGAATGGGAGAAAATATTTGCATGCTATACATCCAATAAAGGGTTAATAACCAGAATCTTCAAAGAACTCAAGCAAATTGGCAAGAAAAAAATCAAACAACTCCATTAAAAAGTGGACAAAAGACATGAATAGAAGCTTTTCAAAAGAAGATAGACTGATGGCCAATAAACATATGAAAAAATGCTCAACATCACTAATCATCAGAGAAATGCAAATTAAAACCACAATGAGATATCACCTAACCCCAGTGAGAATGATTTTTGTCAAAAAGTCCCAAAACAATAGATCCTAGTGTGGATGTGGAGAGAAAGGAACACTTATACACTGTTTGTGGGACTGCAAAACTAGTGCAACTTCTATGGAAAATAGTATGAAGATTCCTCAAAGAACTAAAAGCAGACCTACCATCTGATCTAGCAATCCCACTATTGGGTATTTGCCCAAAGAGAAAAAAAGTCATTTTATCAAAAAGACATTTGCACTAGAATGTTTATTGCGGTACAATTCACAATTGCAAAGATGTGGAATGAACCCAAATGCCCATCAATTCATGAGTGGATTAATAAAATGTGGTATATATACACCATGAATTACTACTCAGCCATAAAAAGTGAATTAATACCTTTTGCAACAGTCTAGATGGAACTGGAGACCATTCTCCTAAGTATTGCAAGAATGGAAAAACAAATACCACATGTACTCATTATTAAATTAGAACTAAACAAACAGCACTCATGCACACAAATGGCAGTTAAACTCAATGGAAATCATACAGGTGGGAGGAGGGAGTCGGGGATGGGTGAAATCATACAATGGGTACAATGTACACCATCTGGGTGATGGGCACACTTACAACTTTGACTCAAACAGTATAAAAGCAATCCATGTAACTAAAACATTTGTACCCCCATGATATTCTCAAATAAATTTTCAATAGATTGCTAAAGGATGAATGTGGACTACTGTGAGGATGTATAACCCCTGGGAGCCTCAGGCACAAGGGAAATTTACACCTACTCACAGATTCTTCTCCATGGATCTACATGGTGTGTTCATTAGAACGATAAGATGTAGAGCAAGAGACCAGAGAAACTCTTCTGGGTCTCATGTAGGGCAGCAGCCACTGCTGTAGGAAGGGCATGAAGCCCATGCAGAACCTTTCCCCCTGCAGAAAAAAACCATAAGGTGCTGGGGCAGAGGCAGTGAACCTTGTTGAATACCCTCAAGGCATAGGTAAAGACTTATTGGGGATAGGGGACAGGTAAAAGAAAAAAGCCTTTACCCCTGGGAAACAGGCAAGAAACAGTCAAAAAGGGCAAAGACCATTAGAGGTATCCTACTATTTGAGGAGAGGCATAAAATTCTCTTCCACAAAACCTGCCAAAGATACAAGGCAAAGTTAAATGCCAGAGGAAGGAGGACAGAGAAGGCACACAGGTCTGTTTAAGACTGAGCCTGGACCAGGACAACAGAAAAACTCCCCTATTCCTCTACCAACAGGCCAATAAGTGTATCAAGTAACAAACAATAGAAATCTGCTGGGAGATGTGCAGGAGCATAGACAGAGATCCCTTCTATTGTGCATACCATAGGAAAGCCAAAATCTGAGAGGGGAACAGGAACATTGCAGGGGATTGGGGGTGACCCTCTAGGACCCCTGCATAAGCACAAAGTAACATTTGAGGAATTTGAAATGAATAACGTACTATAGGTAACTGTAACAACAACAAAACCCAAACCCCACTCAAATTCCCTATTAAGTTTTTGAACATCTACACATACACACCACACACACACACACACACACACACACCAGTGGCCTAGCAGAAGAAGTGGCATACCCATTCCAGGCGCAAATACTATTTACCTCAGTCTCCACTATTTTAAAAAATGATGTCCAGCATTCAGTAAAAAATTATGAGACACACAAAAAGAGCAAGTGAAAAAAAAACATGATCAAGAGACAAAGCAATCAATGAATGAGATACAGAGATGACCAAGATGTTAGAACTATAAACATGTAATTTAAAATAACAATAATATGTTAAAGGTTATAATGGGAAAGATGGACAACATTGGAGAGATAGACAACATGTATAAACAGATGGATCACAAAGAGATGAAAACTATAGAAAAGAGACAGATTAGTGAGAAATAAAAACACTATTACAGAAATGGAAAATGTTTTATATGTGCTGATCAGTAGAGTCAACACAGCTAAAGAAAGAATCAGTGAATCTGAAGATGGTTCAATAGCAAATTTCTAAACTGAAACATCAAGAGAAAAACAAAAAGGTGGGGACAAAAACAGAAGCAAAGCATCCAAGAGCTTTGGATATAAACAATATAAACTAGTCTAATAAACATGTAATTAGAATTCCAGTACTTGCATAATTCCAGAACTTGCATCCTTTTTTGCTGGGAAGAAGGAGCTAGTGATCTTATGGGAAGATAAATTTAGGTACAGTCCCTCTCACTTGGGGTGAATATCTGTTCTTAGATCCCAGATAGCACATTTCCAGAAAAGGTATGATAAACTTCCAGGATTATTTTCAGACAAGCTGTTTGTCACTCTATATTGAAATAATACTAAATAGAAAGAAATCAGATTGAACTCCTACCACAAATCACACACACAAAAATCAGTTTCAAGGTGATTAAAGATTTAATGTGAAAGAAAATATATAAAGCTTATAGAAGATAATATAAGAAAATATCTTTAACCTTAGGGTAAGGAAGGATTTCTTATATAGAGCACAAAGAACATAATCCATAAAGGAAAAAATTAATAAATTTGATCATATTAAAATTATAAACTTCTCTTAATATCAAAAAATTAAAATAATGAAATCACAAGTCGCAAAGTAAAAGAAAATGTAACACATAAAGGACTCATTCAAAATATGTACAAAAATTATAAATCAATAAGAAAGAAAGACAACTCAATAGAATAATGGGGGGAAAAAGACTTGAACAGAAACTTCACAACAAAGGAAGTGCAAATGACAATAGACATTGAAAGATGCTCAATTTTACTAGTAATAGGAAAATGCAAGTTAAAACAAGGAGATATTCATTAGGTAGAAGTTTAAAAGCCTGGCAATACTATGTGTTGGTAAAGATGTGCAGCAATAGCATCTCTTATATAATGCTGGCAGGAGTGTAAATTGGTGCAATCTCTTTAGGAAATGTTTTGCCATCACCAATTACGTTGAACATGAGCATAGCTTACAACCCAGCAATTTCACTTTTAGATGCCTACCCTAAAGAAAATCCTCCATATGTCCATCAGGAGACATGTACAAGTATATAGAAATCATCATTGTTTGTAAAAGCCAAAAATATAAAACATCTCAACTTGGTATATTCATCTGATGAAATATTATTCAGCAAGGAAAATGAATAGACTATAGCTACACACATCATCATGGATGAATCTGAAAATATATAATTTTAAGCAAACAAAGACAAATCACAGGAAAAGAAAGATGGTACAATTCCATTTATGTGAAGTCCCAAAACAGGTAAAACTAAATAATATTATTTTTCAGGGATGTATACATATGTGCTAGAATGACAAAGAAACAGAATCAATATAGTGGGTTGGTTAACTCCCACTAGTGGGTTGGGTAAGGGAAGAGAATGCAATCTGTAGGGCATGGTAGAGGCAGGGAGCTCCAGGAAGCTTCTAGGATAGTGATAATTTTCAAATTTCTTAGTCTAGATGATTACTCAGCCATTAGCCTTATTAAAATATGCATATATGTTTTATACATGCTTTGTATGCATACTAATTTTAAAATTAAAATTAAATTTTAAAATAATATATTAATAAAAAGCAGGAAGCTACAACTACCAAAGCAACATAAAACTAAGGCTATAAGATATAAAATTATGCAGATAAAGAATAAAAAACTCAAGTCAATAACTGGAAGATTTTTACTTCTATATGATACTTCTACTTATTTAAATGCTTCATATAAAAGATTCTGCCTGAATTATTTTTATTTTGCTCAGATGCTTCCTACTATATGGACAAAAACCTAAAAATGGAAAAGGCAAGCATTGACTAAATTACTCAATTTCTTATGCCTTAATAGCTAAATAAACATCTCTTTTTTCCTGAGAGGCTACAAGGATGAAATTCATTTTTGGGTTTAAAAAAATGGAAAAAGAAAACATAACATTTAAATAAATATGGTTATATAGTAGTCAAAGTACTAGGAATTCTCTTATTAGCCTAAGTTTTATGTAACTGTTTCTAATCAAATTGCTCTCCTTTTGGACCTAATATAAAAACTATTTCTGGTGTTAGTGGGGGAAAAAAAGCCTTTTACTCAATTTTGAATATTTTGACACATCAGAATTTAATATTTGATTCTTTAGTCATTCTTCTCTTTCAATATATGTAACTAAATTATTTTTGTATTGTGGTATAATTATTTCAGATATACAAGAAACCATTTGCAAAAATCCATCCATCAAAAATACTTTACAAGTAATACCACTTCTGGTAAGTATTTGAAGAATTTCTTTTTTCGTTATTTTAGGAAACTTCATGATTTTATGTACATATCAATACAGGTAAGAACCCTGTATTAATATTAATATTTCTTGAGATTGGTTTTTAGAGTTTTTTCCTCAAATTTTTATTCTAGGCTGGGCAAGTTGGCTCATGCCTGTAATCCTAGCATTCTGGGAGGCTGAGGCAGGAGGATCGCTTGAGCACAGGAGTTCGAGACCAACCTGAGTAAGAGTGAGACCCTGAGTAAGAGTAGAGACTAAAAAATAGAAAAAATTATCCAGGCGTGATAGCATGCGCCTGGCCTGTAGTCCCAGCTACTCAGGATGAGGCAGGAAGATCGCTTGAGCCCAGGAGTTTGAGGTTGCTGTGAGCTAGACTAATGCCATGGCACTCTAGCCAGGGCAGCAGAGTGAGACTCCGTCTCCAAAAAAAAAAAAAAAAAAATAGACATTACTATTCTGGATTTTTTTTATTTTTGCCTTGGCACTAGATTCTGGTAAAAATACACACATAAATGAAAAGCAGTCATTTCATTCAGGACTTTGCAATCTAATAGGGAGAAAGACATACACACAAATAGTAATACAAATTAACTGCAATATAAGGTAAAATAAGACTATGTGAGGCACAATCTTAAGAAACACAGAAGGGGTCGGGCACGGTGGCTCATGCCTGTAATCCTAGCACTCTGGGAGGCCAAGGCGGGCGGATCACTCAAGGTCAGGAGTTCGAAACCAGCTTGAGCAATAGCGAGACCCCGTCTCTACTATAAATAGAAAGAAATTAATTGGCCAACTTAAGATATACATAGAAAAAATGAGCCGGGCATGGTGGCGCATGCCTGTAGTCCCAGCTACTCAGGAGGCTGAGGCAGAAGGATCCCTTGAACCCAGGAGTTTGAGGTTGCTGTGAGCTAGGTTGACGCCACGGCACTCACTCTAGCCCGGGCAACAAAGTGAGACTCTGTCCCAAAAAAAAAAAAAAATGTGTAATTAAAGATGGTAAATTTTATGTTATGTGTATTTTACCATAATAAAAAAAAATAGAAAAAAAATTGTCTTCTGAGCTCCAAGCAGTGAGCATTTAAATTCCTTAGGATGCCTTCCTGGATGCAAGATCAAGAATTCTTATATCTCCTCGTTAGTACAGTGGTGAGCAAAAAGAAACAAAAAAGAAAGAATTATAAT
>CAUYRT010088133.1:0-13689 GCA_963574885.1 Lepilemur ruficaudatus
TCAAAAAAAAAAAAAAAAAAAATTGCATCAATGATCAAACATCTTCCCACAAAAGAGACTAATAGGCTCTGAAGACCTCACTGGTAAGTTCTACCTTATATTTTAAGAAGACCTTATTTCAATAATGCACAACTATTGGCAGAGAACAGAAAAGTACGGAATACTCTTTGACACATTTTATGAGACTAACATCACCTTGAAACCAAAACTAGAGGACAGTACAAGAGAAGACAATCACAGGCTAATCTCAAAAAACGTATTGATACATAGAAGCAAAGATCCCCAACAAAATATTAGCGAACAATCCAGCAATATAAAAAGAGTAAAACATCATGACCGAGCTGGGTTTATCTTTGAGATTCAAGAATGTTTTTAACATTTGAAAATCAGCAGTGGCAACTCACCACAGTGAGAGATTAAAGGAGAAGAATCGTGTGATCATCTCAGTAGCTGCAGAAAGATCATCTGGTAAGAGCCGACACCCATAAATATTCCAAGTAAACTAGGTTGGGAAAGGAGATTTCTTACTTGATCAAGATTATCTACCACAGAAAAGGAAAGAAAAGAAAAGCTTTTGGCCAACACCATACTTAACGGTGACGGGTCCAAGTGCTTCCTCAGAAGAGGACAAAGAAAAGCAGGCCCGCTCCCACGCTGTTACTCTAGCCAGGAAAAGCAGGAAAAAAAGACATAATAAACGACGGTGCTAAAAGAAGGGATGAAAGAGTCAATTACTGTCTGATGTGACTGTTACAGAGAAAATGAGAGGAATCTGTAGATTGACTATAAAACATGCATGTTTATGAGGTAGCCGGTTAAAAACCAATATGCTAAAACTAAGTTGTGTATACCAACAGCCAGCAGTTAGAAAATCAAAATTAATCAAAAATTTTCATGTATGGTAACAAAATACGAATCTAGGAATAAATCCACAGAAGGTGTGTGTGGAGAAAACTATTGAGCACCTTTTGTGATTTCCTTCATTCCTTAACCCTCATCACAGCTTAGGTTCCCTCATCTCACGAGTGAGGAAGCTGAGGCACAGAGACGCTAAGAAACTTGCTCAAAGCCACACAGCTGGTAGGTGATGGAGGTGTGCTCTGAGCCGGCGCTGTGTGGCTTCAGAGCAAAGAGAGGCTTTAAAACTCGCAGAGCAAGAGTCACACTGAAAGCTGGACCTTCAAACGAGATTTGTGCAACCTGAGGCAATGCAGGGGGGGAGAGGAAAACAGATCATTTAAAAATCACTAACATGTAACATGTATCTATGCGTTACTTTGTTGAATGGGTGCTCTCCCCCGGCTGTAGGGTCTTTGAATGAGGCCACTGGGTCAGCTACACAGTAAGGTTCAGTAAACTGTGTGGAAGCTGAATAGTGCTTTTATTTGGGTTGAAGACACAGAGAGTGGAAATAATAAGTTCATCAAAATTACCCAAGTGTTCATGGAACTCTTGGATTCTAACTGAAACTGAGCTGGAACCAATGACACCTCGGGCTCAGCACTGTGCCTCAGTTTCCTCTGTTGACAGGCCAGTCGTGCGTCATTACAGGAGATAGACATCGCCCTACAGCATCTCTGTCGACCCTGCGTGTCCGCAGACGCCCCTCCATCCCCTCCATTCTTCTGGCACGGTGCTCATCTGGACTCGGGTCTTTAAGATGATGAAGGACAAGTTCCCCGGGCAGCAGTTCTTTTCCCTGAGTGCACGTCGGGACCACTTGGGAAAGGTTTAATAAATCAGGTTCTGGAACCACTTACACAGATTCTAGTTGATCTGGAGTGGGGCCTGCACTGGTGTCTGTCATCTGTCCCGCCGTGCGTGTGTGTGTGTGCGCGCGCGCGCATAAACTCTTTATTGAGATTGAATAAATATACAGGAAAGTGGACATTCCATTGGCATATTTTTAAGTTCCCAGGAGATTCTAACGTGCGGTCAGTAGTGAGAACCATTCACATTGGCAAAACTGTAGCGCGACCGAGGTTTGTCGCTGGGGCTTTTCCCGCTGTTGCCTTTCAGCCGCCCTCCCTGCGTACCACAAGGAACTTCTGCATCTGCCCTCAGCGGGCAACATGTCATGCTTATTCCATGTTTGTTCCGTTCAGAGGATTTCAGAGTGCCAGGACCCAAAGGCAGTGGCCGTAGCCCCGGGTAGGACGGGGAGAGGGACCACCGGCGCCTAAAGACAGGCGGGTTGAGATCTCAGGGCAAGGAGGCCACGCGTGTGGCAGCCCCAAATTCCAGGGTCCCGGCTGAGAATCCTCACGTTGGCCTTTTCCTTCCCTCCCCTCCCCACCGGTAATGAAACTTATCTGGCTCTGAGACCCAGGCCCTTAGGAAATTCTCAACTAGAGAACTAATTGAATTAGTCATTCTTTGTAGTCTCATACAAAGGAAAAATTTTGTAATGAATGTTTTGTAAATAAAGGTACATTTAGCTACAATTTCCCATTTTCCCCTATGTATGGTGGCTTTTGGGACACCCTGTATGGCCTCCTCCCAGGGAATATTTGCATTTTACCTGAAACTCAGTTGACTTCCGTGCTGCTGTGCGCAGAGCACGAGGCTACTCTTAGTCTGGGATGTGTTTCCTCATCCATCAAGCCACACTGAGACCACTCTCTCTGGCAGACCTAGGGCGCAGTGGCAGGAACCACGTTTCTGGAATTCCTGCTTGGGAGGGGAAGGGCTGGAGGAAGTCTGCAGTTCCAGAGCGTGGCGCCATCTGCTGGGAAGGAGACACAATTACTATCACAGCTGCCACTGGCATCACAAAGGGGCTGAAAGGAAAGCTGAGAGGCCCTGAAGTCCCCCCTTCCTGTTCCTAAATGTAACTTTAAGGACCTCTCCAAGGATCCCAGTGTTGTCTTTGAAGCCACATTCTGTATGTTACTGGATGTGGCATGAACATGTGCCTTGCTGTTGCGAGACCTCTTGTCCCAAGGCAGAGTGTGGTCCTGTGGCACCTGCTGGGACGGGGGACAGGACGGCATCCTTCAAATCTCCCCGTCCACGGCAGAATCAAGTCTCCGCCTGACCCCCACTGAACGCCTTCCATGAGCTGGCCTCGGCTTAGTCGAACAATCTCCTCACTCTGCTTTTTCTCTAGAACTTGTATGTCACCAGCCTGGCCGCCCCCTATTCCGTATGTGTGCCTGAGCCCACCATCCTTCCTTGCCATTCTCCCTGCCAGAAATATCTCCCTCAAATACCCAATGTTATTTGACAAAGTCCAACCCAGTTGCTACCTCCCCCACGATTCCTGCAGTCAGAAGTGGTAACAGTAACAGCAATGACAGCTAACTTCTATTAAGCACTTACTATGTCAAGAACAGTGATAAGGACTTCTAAGGCATTGAATCTTCACAGCTATCTTACAAGGCAAAGTTTGGCATCCCCACTTTACAATTTCAAAAACGGAGCATCAGAGTAGTCCAGGAGGTTGTCCCAAATCGCAAATCTAAGAAGTCATGGAGCACAGGTTAAAATCCAGATCTAACTCGGGTCCCAGTTATTTCCTGCTACTCTCTACTGCCCCCTTTAGTTAGTTTCACCTAAGTGTTTCTACGTCACTGTATTGGTTCACACTTGATAATTCTGGACAAGATTCCGTGCAACTGAGGCATCATACTTTAGACATCTTTTGATTGTTTGACATTTGGTTGGCAGTCAACATGTTTGTACCCTTGGCTTTTTTCCTGTTTTGAAATCCCCAGAAATATGGTTTACTGAGTGTGTAAGTTTGTAGAGATCTGGATAGGGAAAGCCAAATTGCTTTCCAAACAATTTTGCCATTAGCAAAAAGCAGCCATATTAATTTTAAAAATTATATCATATAATGAAATTGATTTTTAAATTTAACTTAACCCTACAGAAAATGTGAAAGAACAGGACAGTGAACATCCATGTATACTTTATCTATAATTCACTAGTTGTTAATATTTGGCCATATTCCCCCCCCTCACCATGTGAGGACACAGTAAGAAGGTGACTGTCTACAAGCCAGGAATCAAGCCCTCACCGGGAATCCAACCAGCTGTCACTTTGATCTTGGACTTCCCAGCCTCCAGAACTGTGGGAGAATTAATTTCTGTTGTTGTTTAAGCTACCCAGTCTATGGTATTTTGTCATAGCAGACCAAGCACACTAAGACAAAGCCTCAATTTAAATTTTGAAGAGGCTAGAAAACATGAACAATGCCTTATTGGCCATTCTCAAATATTAGGAGGCAATAGCGCTGGTCACAAGAATGGTGTGTCCAAAGGGGTACTGTGTGCTGGGCACTATTCGAGGCATTTCATGCCTATTGATTTGTTCACAGCTCTCACAACAGTCCCATGGGGCAAGCCGCAGCTATTCTGATCGGCATTTTATGGATGCGGTAGAGCCCTCCACCCCGGGGTTACTGGACCAGCACATGGTGAAGCCAGGATGTAAACTGAGGCAGCAAGTTTTCCAGCCTTTCTGAGCCTCAGTTTCCTTTTCTGTGCTTACAGTGGTATCTAACCCAGAGATGTCACTGTGTTTCCTGAGATGACCCACATGAGGGCTCCCCACGGGGTCTGACACGTGCGGAGTGCTCCAGGAACATTAGGTGTTACCATCTAGAAGGAACTGCCTTCACCCCGACTCTCATCCCCTTGGAACTGGAAAAAGTAAATTTCAGACAAGTTGGAAGAAATCCTTCTGTGGTGAAAGGTGGGGCTTAGGCTTGTAACGTCCTACAGTGTCTTAGAATCACTGGGTCCAGGGTTGGTCAGCCCAGCTGCCCCTCAGCACAAAGTGGGTGCTCTTGTGGAACTCACAAATGTCCCGTGCCGGCCCCCGGGGACTCGCGCCAACAGTTCTGCGCGGGGGCCGGGGATCTGCTTTCCCAGCAGGCTTGCCGGGTCCAGGGCTCTGGCGACATTCTTCTGTCTTCTGTCCAGCTGATCTCACAGGTCTCTCTGTCCTCCTCACTGGCATGTCCCCACCCAGGAAGCCAGCTTGCCCCTCTCAGGGGCCTGAGGCCTCTGAGGTCACTTGACTTACTTGACTAAAAGCTTTCCAAATGTATTACATTTCACATAAACACAATTAAAAGTGGGTCTCCTTTGGGAGTTAGACTTCGTGTTATATCACTGCTCCCTGTGAACAGAGATGGGGCCGACAAGGTATAAGCTACTCAGAAGTTATGTGAACTTGAGCCCTGGATGCTGGGATCTCCTCTCACATGTGCCCCACTGGAGCGACATCCCCCAATGCCTACATGTGTCTCTAACGGGCACCTTTTCTCCTAAAATCCTCCCAGCCCCTCTTCACTCCTGCTTCCTTATTCTCTCAGCACCACAGTTCTCCACGTTGGCACTTTCCACCTCTGCTGTGACCTCTGTTTATAGAGCTGTCCCAATAAGTAGAAGAGAAGATTCTGGAACACTGATGTAGGAGGACACACACATGCACACGCATGCACACACACATGCACATGCATGCAAACATACATGCACATGCACCTGTCTTCTTTCCAAGGCTGCCCCTTGTGAGCATTTGAACTTGCTCTCAGGCACGCAGGAGTGCTGATGGGGGGAGCCCGGGTGGGAGTGGCCCTCACTGCAGTTGGTGTGGCCACTCCACCTGCTCCAGCCAGCCCCTGCTCCCTCACTCAGGACCCCCAAAAGACGCAAGCTCCTAGCCCTGGAGGATCTCCATTTTAGATTAAGAGATTATGAGTTTAGGACTCCGGCATTTATCTCGATCAGACTAAACCTACTATGGAGGGCAGACCCTAAGGTTCCCCTGTGGCCCCCTCTGATTGGTTTTCACTCCTTTGTATACCCCTTTCTCTTGAGCGTGGGTGGGACTTGTAACTTGGCTTCTAAGCCACAGACGGTGGCAAAGGTGACGGGTGTCACTGCTGTCATCACTTCACATTACATAAGACTCCATCGCACTAGCAGGATCTCTTTGCCGGCACAATGGGGCAGGTGCCATGCTGGGAAGCCCATGTGGCAAAGAACCTCGGCCACCCCTGGGGTCTGCGGGCTGCAGCTCTCAGTCCTGCAGCCACAGGGAAATGAATTCTGCCAACTCGAGTGAGTTTAGAGCAGATCTTTCCCCAGTCGAGCCTCCAGGTAAGAACACAGTTTGGCTGACACCTCGATTGCAGCCTGGGGGACCTGGCTAGGCTATGCCTGGATCCTGACCCACAGAAACTGGTGAATAATAAGTGTGCGGCGTTTTGAGCCACTAAATCTATAATTTGTTGCACAGAAATAAATACTACACTTACCTATGCCAGCTTCACCTTCTGTTAATATATTTATCTTTATTCTGTTATTGAAAGAAATACATCATTACAGAAAATATGGAAAAGGGAAAAGTATAAAGAAGAAAATAAAAACTGCCCACAGCATCTCACGGTGCCTCAGAGCTGTCTGTGTGCCGGGCCCTGTGCAACGGGCTTTCCCGGGCGTGACCCGCGGCAGCCTGCAAAGGTGTCTGGAAGAGTGCAGAAGGCTCCTCTGGAGTCACACCACTAGTAACAGTGGGAGACACAGGATGCAAACCAATGTCTGTCCAATCATATGACCAGAATTTTGACCCACTGTGTCAGAGGGTGTCGTCGATTTTGTGTCCAAGGCGCACACTTTCAGACTGAATTTGGCAGCAGCCTCAAAGAATTTTAAGATTTGAAACATCATCACCCAAATCTGAATTTTTTAAAAAAAACATAATCACGATTACATTTTAACAATGTTTCAGAGTGTCTGAGGAAGTATCTAGCTATCACGCTATTTATTTGGTGGCCTTTCCTTTCTGTGTTGCCGTTTAAATAGAATGATTTTTGACCAAGACCACATTCTCACTTAGCCTCTTGAAGCAAACTTCATGTATTTTCTAGGAATGTTTCTTTGACATTGGCTGACTTTTTGCCAGATAAATTACTTCTCCCTGGCAGGGCAGAGTCCGTTAGTTAACCTAGTGTTGCCCGACCGGCTCTGTTAAATGATAGCGACACAAGCTGACACTTACTGGCGTTTATTATATGCGAGTTACAATAATGATGCTGAATGAGGACATATGTTGGAAATATTCGAGAATAGTCCTCCCCTTGATCGATTTCATAAAATAAGATTTAAATTTTTTCAATTGACTTTAGCTAATATTTACACCCGGAATGTGCCAGGCACTAGCTTCATGGGAAGACTTGCTTCAAGAAGCTGGCCGAAGCAAGGGAGCAAGAGATTTACTGGGAGGTAGCTCCCGGGAGAGATTAAGAAGGGAGGAGGCAGTTTCAGGCATGACGTGCATCTGAGCTGGGGCAGGGGAACAGGATCGTGCAGGTGGAGCCTCACACTGTGGTGCACAAAATCTCGGCCAACCCAACAGGGGGCTCTGAGCAGAGAAGGCCTGTTGGATGAGTTCTACTCTGGGCAGAAATAGGCCTAATATAATACATGGCTATGTCCGGCCATTGGCAGGAGACTTCCCTGGTGGAGCATGGCCTGGGCTCACAAGCCAAAGTGGACCTCGAAGGCACTGACAGCTGCGGGCTGTCAGCGCACTGCACCCCTCACAGCTGAACAGCACTGGGTTTGGAAGGGAAATTCAAGGGCGCATCTCCATAGAAAGGCAGGGATACAGTTTTGCCTCCAGAACCCCAAGAATCTGTGGCTCATCTGAAGCCAAGATCCCTCCGTCTCTTGCTCCTGCTTGTCTGGGGTCAGCTCCATTCTCCCTCATTGAAGACCAGCCTCGTCCGCATGATAAGAAACACGGCCTGTGAAAGCTCCCGTGTTTTACTGTTTATGGCTTTGGCTACCCAAGAGAGTCTGACTCACGCTTTCTGGAACAAAGTTCCAAATCCTTGGGAAGCACTCCAGCCAGCCCAGCTTGGGTCGGATTCCCACTCCTGGACCAGTCAAGTGGTCCGTGCAGGAACGTGGCAGGACCACACAGGGGTGCAGCGATCTCGGCCGTGCTGGTGAGGCAGGAAGGGTAAGGGGCGCCTCTTCCAGAAGAACAGCAGCACTGAATGCGTAGACATTAGATGTCTATTCCAAGTGGTCTACGCATCTTGCCTCCATTTCCTCACTCCAACTCCCCCTTCAACCACTTGCAATCTCAGTGTTGCCCCTTTATACTACTGAAACAGCTTTCTAAGTGACCACCGATGATTTCATAATCAATCTGATCGTCCTCTAGAAGGCTCCATAGAACAGTTGCTAACGCAGACCTGGTTCTAGTTATAGCGCCCCCTGCCGTAGACATTTGGGTTCTTCTGTGCAGCGTGGGAGCCTGGGAACTCCCCTTTCTCCATAAACAGGCACAGAGCATGACATCCACAGCAAAACTGTGTGGTCCCAGTCACCTGATCATAGCAGACCAAACCTGGGATAAACTCAACCTTAGCTTAGGCTTAGTTGGATTCTTTTTCCAGGAATTTGGAATCGAGAAAGTCAGTCAGCTGTTCGAATTACTGCAGCAGTACCTGGTCCACGTGGAAGCTGGGCAGAGGCCACCCTCACCGTGCTCTGTGAATGAAGAAGCAGGAAGGCTGGTCTGCAGGGGAGAAAACTGCCCATCTGGTGGGCACCCCTGGGAGAAAGCAGGGGTTTGGAGCAAAGCAGCAGAGAAGCTGCTGGTGAGTCATCATGCAGCAGAGGAGGCACTGCCCTAAGGGAGCAGTGAAGCCTCGCACGGCCCCACACAGGGAACAAGGGACTTAGAAGAACTCCTGTCACACAGAGGACACCTGTGTCAGGTGATGACAACACTGGTCGAATGAGATGTTTTCTCCTTTCCTTCCACTCTGTTGACCTCTGGGGACCCAACTGGGACCCAAGGGGTGAGGACGAGGAGTGGAAGAACAAGGCGGAGCCCACTGCGACCTGGGCCTCTTTTCCCATCAGAGCAGATGTGTGGATCCGCCCCCAGTGGGATGGGAGAGATGCTTCAAAGTGCGTGAGATATTGAAGTTTGGGATTAGAAAAGGCTGGACTGTTTAATAACTGAAGATGAGACTACTCAAACACCCAAGGTATGTTAGGATCTACCTAACACATGGCCCAGGAGTGAGCGTGCGAGATTGCTGATAACGGTGGCCAAAACTTCTCCAACCCTGTGCACTCACTACTTTGCCCTGTGACTTCGCTGCTGTTCCAACCAAAGACCGTCTTTCCACCTCTTGAACCTTGGGGAACCTTGTGATACGATGCGAGTTCTAGAGCCAAGACCTCAAGAGGCCCTTGCAGATCCCTGTCGGGAAGCCCCGGCCAGCCTCCTGGAGGGGGAGAAGGAGCCCCGGGCAATAGCTAGCACCAGACACCAGACATGAGAACCACGCCATCTTGGACCACTCAGGTCTAGTCCAGCCACAAGAGCCACAAAAGATGACAACTGCATGGAGGACCCAGGTGAGACCAGCCGAGAACACTCAGCTGAGCTCAGCCCAAATGGGTACCGTAACCACATACAGGGCTGTTATTTTAAGCAGCTCCATTTGGGAGTGATTAATTAGTTGCACTACAATAGAAAACTGATAATGGGGGAAGGCAGTTCTGGCAGGATGGGTTTGAATGTGATCACGGAAGAGAAAAGTAAAGTTGCTTCTTCCTGCCACCCACCAAGTCCAGCTCATTTAATTAACCGGTTACATTTACAAAAGGCAGATCCCTGCAGCGACACTGGATAGATTCTAGATATTTTCCCCTGGTATTCTCAAGCGCCTAAGTACCTACTTGATTTAAATTAGACGATTGGTGTTTCTGACTCTCCCCTTGTCTGTCCAGCGATGTTCCCCTTAGGGTGTCACTTCATAGAGCTGCAGAAAGCTCGGAAGACCCCTCCTAACGGCTGGCGTGGTGGTAGCCAGCACTGGCTCCCATAAGGCTGCTGCCACTCAGGGATGAGCCACAGCCGAGACCTTGCCTGGGAATAGAAGTAGGGGCGAGGGGTGAGCTTCCACTGCTTTGTTTCCTGCCTGAAACAAAGTGGAACACAGCAAAACGGGACAGAACGCTGTGCAGGCTGTGCCGCTGCAGCTGCGAAACGAAAAGCTCCTTGTTAGAACACTCTGCCTGGGCGGGGGCGTGCCCGAGGAGCAGGCCCCCGGGGTGCAGGCAGCGTGGGCCTCTGCTGCCTACCCAGCAGGCCCGCCTCCACGTGGAGTCCAGCCTCCAGGCCCAGCCAGGCGGGTGTGCTCCCTGCAGGTTTGGGCGGCGAGGGTGGGGGGCTTCTCGGGGTCATTGTTAGTCCTGATCTGGTCCCCAGCAATACCCCATCCTCGCCAGCCTGCTGAGCAGGAAGGGGGACACAGAGCCAGGGTGGGGGTTCCTCTGTCCTCACAGGCTCTTCCTGTGCTAGGGGCAGCCCAGGCACAGGGTCGCAAGGAAAACTGGTAACGGGCTGGCAGAGCCTGCCCTGCAAAACCATGGATTTCCTCTGTCCCTCCCTCCCGCTTTTCAGTCTTCTTGGGAGCCTCTTTCCTCCTCTAGGCCTCGGTCCTCTCGTGTGTAGGTAAGAGCAGAGGTCCTTAAATCAGCTTTGGGCACGATGAAAGACCTCTGGGGGCTTACGGAGAGGTGTGCATGTACTCTCTGAAATGATGTGCCGGCTGTGATTTCTATCATGGCTCTGCGGGGAGCTATAAACATCTCAGCCAAGTGCTCGGGGTCCACAAAAGATTAGGAGCCACCGGTCTAGGAAGTTCCCAAGCCCTCCTGCACTACACTGACATTCCTGCCTCCCTTTCTGTCCCCTCTCCCAAGCTGTGGCGCTCTGCTCTCTGTTCAGTCTGTGTAGCTGTCGTCTCGTCTGATGCACACGCTCTGAGGGCTACCAGAGAGGGTCTGCAGTGACAGCCGACAAAGGCAGCACAGGACAACAGGCTGTTAAAGTGCGGGTGGGGGAAGTGCGTGAAATGTAGCAGATGTCTAACTCACGCCCTTGCATTGCCGCGGTAGCTCTAGCTTTAGGCATCCCCCAGCGACGTGGAAGCAAATGGATTGCTGAATTTATTAACACTGTGGGATTTGTATGTTGCTGTCACCACGACTTAGCCCAAAGCTATAACTCGGAAAATGTGGGTTTTAGGCACTAAGCTTATCTAGCAGGGGAGAGATTTTGAGATGGGTAGGCCTTTTAAAGGCTCTACCAACTACATAACTCAACAAATACGTTGTGAGCGCTCACATGTGCCAGAACCTGGGAATACAAAGACAGGGAAACACACCCTCGAGCTGCTCCCAGTGGGACTGGAGAGATGAGGCTCTGGCTGCTGTAAGAGCGTAACCTTCCTAAACCTCAGTTTCCTTACCCCTGAAAGCAGGACAGCCACCCCCACACCAAGGGGACTTAGGAGAATTAAACAGGAGCCTGGGCGGCAGGAAGCACGTGGCTAGTCTTAGACACACCAACAACTGGAGGTCATATCTGACAAAGCTGCAGACAGGGGCCCAGAGAGCTGGAAAAAACAGATTCTTGTGGGCTGGGGTGGGGAAAGTCACCCCCAAGAGGCAGCCCCCATCTGGGCTTGAAGAATAAGCAGGATTTAAAAGGGGAGTCAGGGCCAGGTGTGGTGGCTTCCACCTGCAATCCTAGCACTCTAGTAGGCTGAGGCAGGAGGACTTCTTGAGCTCAGGAGTTCAAGACCAGCCTGAGCAAGAGCGAGACCCTGTCTCTACTAAAAATAGAAAAATTAGCCAGGCATGCTGGTGCGTGCCTGTAGTCCCAGCTACTTGGGAGGCCGAGACAGGAGGATGGCTTGAGCCTAGGAGTTTGAGGTTGCAGTGAGCTATGATGACGCCACTGCACTCTAGCCTGGGAGACAGAGCAAGACCCTGTCTCAAAAAATAAAATAAAATGGAAGTCAGGGCAGGAGGGCACTTCATGATGGAGAAACCAAGAGAGGCAAGGGGAGGAGGCAGGAAGACCACAGCCTGTTTGGGAGACAACAACAAGATTCCCCAGTGTAAGTGAGGGTTTGTACCCAGGAGGTTTGCAAAGTGAGTTTAAAACATTTGTCTGGGCCAACTGCAGAGAACCTGGAGTTACAACAAACATTCATTACATGCTGGCAAGACAGTGGGTGCAGTGCTCCATGCCAGGGAAGCTGGCAACCCCCAGAGGGAGACAGACACACCTTTAGCATAATGTGACACATGTCCACCGCAAAGGAATCTGGGTGTTCAGATGAACAAAAGTCTCCAGGCTGGGGAGTAACAGGCTGCAAGGAAAACCCAGCCTAACAGTTGGAGGATAAATTGGAAAGCAGGAGTTAGGGAGGAGAAACTGGAAGGCAGAGACCATATAGGAGAAGATACAAATGGTCCAGGTTGTCCACAAGCCTGGGAATAAGTGGATGGTGCTGGGAGCTCTGAGTGCAGTGTTGGGAGCAGGCATCTGGAAAGGACAAGCATATCATGGAGTGAGGTCCATGGTTGTGGAGAGAAAGGGTCCTGAGGACACAGCCTGCTCTGGCAAGAGTTAGCTTCATCCGCCAAAATACAGCCCTTCTGTGGAGAAGCCGAGGGGCGCAAGGGTGCAGTGTCAGAGGACCTCCTCAAAGCCCCCAGCGAAACCTTGAGAGATGAAATCCCAGTGAGAGGAAGGGGGCGCTGGATCCACAGGAATCCTGTCTCCCTGGGCTGGAGGGGAGCCCCGGGTCTGGCTTCTGTAGAGCCTGAAATAGAATCCAATTTGCGATGTCCCTAATGATGTTATGTAATGACATTACGTAAGCCCATTACATAAATCAAAGTCCTGCTACTGACCAAGAACGTCCCCTGCCCTGAGGCTGACCTAATCCCAGGCCTGAAGGCTCTGTGCTTTGTCAGGGAAGTTGGATAAATCTATTTCCCAAAGCCTCTGTCAAACCTTCCTGAACCCAGCATCTCCGTCTTTAGGATCCCTGGCACCTCCCACCTGGCTGGCTTCAGTCTGCCCCATCTCTTTCCCTCAAGACACTCCCCAGAAGCCCTCCCCACCTCAACCCACCTCCTCCAGCAGCCAGCCCCAGCCCCGCTCCCTTCAAACCCTCTTACACCGGAGGCAACTTCACTCCTGGGAAGCTGTCTCTTCCCAAGTACACCCTAGCTCACAGGCGCATGCAATTTACAGAAACCCCAAACAAAACAGTCATATTTTAAGGAAAAAACTCAGTTCTCAGTTCCTCCTACAGTCTCCTAAAAGTCAACTTTTACTGTCATGTCAGAGCTATTTTATACTGTTATAGAAGAAAATGTAAATTTAAAAATCACTGTAGAACAGTCGAGGCACAGTGGCTCACGCCTGTAATCCTAGCACTCTGGGAGGCTGAGGTGGGAGGATCATTTTCCGTCAGGAGTTTGAGACGAGCCTGAGCAAGAGCAAGATCCCGTCTCTAATAAAAACAGAAAAATTAGCCAGGCATGCCTGTAGTCCCAGCTACTTGGGAGGCTGAGATAGGAGGATCGCTTGAGCCCAGGAGTTTGAGGTTGCTGTGAGCTAGGCTGATGCCATGGCACTGTACCCAGGGTGCAGAGCAAGACTCTGTCTCAGGCCAGGCGCGGTGGCTCACACCTGTAATCCTAGCACTCTGGGAGGCCGAGGCGGGCGGATCGCTCAAGGTCAGGAGTTCAAAACCAGCCTGAGCAAGAGTGAGACCTCGTCTCTACTATAAATAGAAAGAAATTAATTGGCCAACTAAAAAAATATATAGAAAAATAAAAT
>CAUYRT010088134.1:0-19380 GCA_963574885.1 Lepilemur ruficaudatus
GCAAATCCATAGAGAAAGAAAGTAGATTAGTGGCTGCTGAGTGTGTGGGGACGGGGGAATAGGGAGTGACTGCTAAGGTGTGAGGAGTTTTCTTTTGTCTAATTGTCTAGTATGGATATATCACATTGTGCTTATCCATCCTCTGTTGAAGTATATTTGGGTTATTTTCACTTTTGCCTTACTATTAATAATGCTGCTATAACTATTCATGTACAAATTTTTGTATAAACATATGTCTTCAGTTCTCTTGGGTATATACCTAGGAGTGGAATTACTGGTTTTATGATAACTTTTTGAGGAACTGCCAAACTATTTTCCAAAGCGACGGCACCACTTTATATTCCCACCAACGATAGATGAGGGTTCCAATCTCTACATTCTTGCCAACACTTATTTTCCATTAAAATTTTTTTATTAGTATGAAATGGTATCTAATATGATTTTGATTTTCATTTCCTTGATGGCTAATTATATAGAGCATCTTTTCATGTGCCTATTGGCCATTGGTATATTGGAGAAGTGTATATTCACATCTTTGTCCATGTTTAAATTGGATCATTTGTCTCTTTATTGTTGAATTGTAAGAGTCCTTTATGTATTTCGGATACTAAATCCTTTCAAATATAGGATTTGTAAATATTTTCTTCCATTTTCTAGGTTGTTTTTTTTACTATCTTTTTTTGTCTTTTTACTTTCTTGATAGTCTCCTTTGACCCACAAATATTTTAGCTTTAATGAAGTTTGATTTATCTTTTTTCTTTGCTTGTTTGTGCTTTTGGTGTCATATCTAAGAAACTATTGCCAAATCCAAGGTCATAAATATTTATACCTATGTTTCCTTCTAACAGTTTTATACTTTTAGCTTTTACATTTAGATCTTTGATCCGTTTTAATTTTTATGTATGGTGTAAGGTAAGCTTCCAGATTTATTTCTTTGCATGTGGATAAAGAGTTGTACCAGCACCCTTGTTGGGAAAACACACACACACACACACACACACACACACACACACAGACACACACATTTTACCCCCACTAAATGGGCTTGGCACTCTGATTGAAAATCAGTTAACGATAGATGTATGTGTTTATTTCTAGACTCTCAATTCTATTTCACAGGTCTTTGTGTCTATCCTATGCCAGTACTACAGTCTTGATTACTGTAGCTTGCCTGAGTCTCTTTTCAAGATTGTTTTGGTTATTCTGAGTTAAAAATTTTTAATATACCTTCTATCCACTTTGAGAAATTATGTTTTCTCCCTCTCTCTCTCTCTGACATGCCCTATAAAGAAGTAAACAGAACAAACATTAACGTCATAATACCTTTACCTTTATACTCTCACTGCTCTGACTTGCTATGGTAATCAGTCTTAATGTACAAAAGAATCTCTCGCTCACTCTCTCTTTCTCTCTCCGTCCCTCTCTCTCTCCGTTTCACTCCACTATCCCCATGGATTTGTGTGATATTCCTCTATCTGTAAAACCCAGAATCCATGTCCATATAAACATAGTAAAAGGCACCTATGTTCCCTTTCTGCCGATGTCATGCTACCTGGACACATTCTGTGTTGATTCTACAAAGGCTAGAATCCCTCAGAGTCTTGTATTTCTCATAAAGAACAAGTTTAGGCCTTTGGCCAATTCTTTCCATTTGAGGTTAATGTCTATAAGAAGTTTAACTCTTTCTAGAGAATCAAAACAAAATAACACACAGCAGTTACAAAGTAAAAGCAAGAAGAAAATTAAGTACTTTCTATGTTAAGAGTCAGAGGTGATGTATATTTCTAGAAAAAATTAGTTGTTTCTATATTCAAATTTGAAATCAAATGGAAATAAAGTACTTAAACTATCCTATGTTGTATGGCTATAGCCTGGGAATAATTACATGTTTGACTTGGGCCCTTTGCAGAATCTGAAAACAATAGAAATGTGTGTTTCTCTGTGAGTTTAATCCTGCAGTCAATACTTCAACCCTTTTGGTTCCTATAACTACTTTTCACTCAACTAAATATCACAAGGGTTTTCAAAGATGTTACAGTAAATCCTAAGGCAGCATGAACAATCTGGGCACACAAGAAGCACTGAGCTGTCCTCTGAAAGTTACAAGTTTTGTTTTGTTTTGTTTTCTCATTTTTTTAGAGACAGGGTCTAGCTGTCACCCAGGCTGGAATGCAGTGGCATGATCACAGCTCACTGCAGCCTCCAATTCCTGGACTCAAGCAATTCTCCTGCCTCAGCCTCCTGAGTAGTTAGGACTCCAGGTGCATACCACCACACCTGGCCAATTTTTAGTTTTTGTAGAGATAAGGGGTCTCACTATGTTGCCCAGGCTGGTCTCGAACATCTGGCCTCAAGCAATCTTCCCACCTCAGCCTCCTAAAGTGCTGGGATTACAGGTGTGAATCACCATGCTGGTCTGAAAGTTACTAATTTAACAGCTACACAGGGGTAATAGATTTGGTTCTAAGGGACCTTTCTGCTTTAACTGGCTTTCCTAGAATGTGCCTGAAGGTCCTTGTGACAGCAGCCACACAAGAGCAAAGCACAAGCCCAGGCAACTCTGTCACATCCTGACCTCCTCAACCGCAGCACTGCCCTCCATGAAAGGAAGAAACCAAGTCCCGGATGCAAGGCCTGCCTCTGAAGAGGCTCTGACTTTGGACAGCTGGGACTCCTTTATCCCTTTTATCCTCTATAACACAAACAGTTCTCGAGAAATCCTGAGATCAAAATAACCTCAGCTGAGGAACTTCAATTTGGAGAGACTGAATGTGTTCAGCTTAGGGCAGAAAACATGAGGAGATACCACAAATCTATAAACCCATAACTGGCTCACCTGGAATAAAAAGCAGCCCAGCTTTAATTTATAAATATATTCTTCAAATACCAAGCCAAGTTCAGAGGCTGACATGAGGTGGGGAATTTAACAGTATTACCTAATCCCTGAAAGTGAAACAAAATAGGCAACAATGCGATGGTTGCAAACCCAGCTGTAAGGTTAAGACTGATTTAGAGGCAAAAATGTATATTTTTAGATTCTGTTTCACAGGATATCCAATAATACAGCAAACATTGGGATCAGATTTGATGACAAATAATGCTGGCCATGAGGAGCAGCAGGTGGCGTGATGCTAAACATGTTTTGGGTGTGTCTCATTAAAATATTCTGCCATAGCAAAGAGAGGTCAGTAGAGGTACTGGCCACGTACTATCTCAGAGTAGCTGTGGAAGTCCTTGATTTGCCGCTCTGCGCCCATTAAAACTTTTCTGCTGCATTTTTTAAAGATCCCCTTTCTTCCTCCCAGCTTTTACCACACTGCAATGCTCCTTGAAATGTGGGGGTGGATACCCCTCAGAGACGGTAGCCCCTTCATCCTTCAGTCCTGTTTCCTCCTCGCCTTCAGCCTGGGCTGTACCCAGGAAATTTTTCCACAAGAGTTTGCCTTTCTTCATCCTTTTGAAAATCACACTCCTAGAGAAAAGGTCAAAGGGGCGTGACCCCCGTAAGACACAGTCTGCTTGGGAGTGACTTTCAACCACGGGTCATGATCATTACAGGGCCCAAAATAGCAAATTATTTTTCATCTCCACAGGGCAACAACAGCCTGAAATGGACTAACACCACACAAAGGTTTTAAGTTAAACATAAACCAAGAGCATCCTAACAATCACCACAGATTTGTTCTAATCTTTCACAGAGAAGGTTCTAAAGCCTCTCTCTGAACCACTGACACTTGGTGATGGGGCCTGTAAGGCTGAGATACAGGTCTGTTAAAAACACATGGATTTTAAGATTAAACAGACAAAGAAACAATGGTTGTAGAATTTTAAGTTCAAAAAATTTCTCAGCCGGGCGCGGTGGCTCACGCCTGTAATCCTAGCACTCTGGGAGGCTGAGGCGGGAAGATCGCTCAAGGTCAGGAGTTCGAAACCAGCCTGAACAAGAGCGAGACCCCCGTCTCTAATAAAAACAGAAAGAAATTAATTGGCCAACTAAAAATATATAGAAAATATTAGCCAGGCATGGTGGCGCATGCCTGTAGTCCCAGCTACTCGGGAGGTTGAGGCAGAAGGATTGCTTGAGCCCAGGAGTTTGAGGTTGCTGTGAGCTAGGCTGACGCCATGGCACTCACTCTAGCCAGGGCACGAGAGTGAGGTTGTCTCAAAAAAAAAAAAAAATTCTCTAAAAAATTTTTTAAATTAAGAAAAACAGGCTGGGCATGGTGGCACATGCCTGTAGTCCCAGCTACTTGGGAGGCTGAGTCTGGAGGACTGCTTAAGCCCAGGAGTTTCAGGTTGCTGTGAGCTAGGCTGATGCCATGGCACTCTATCCGGGGTGACACAGCAAGACTCTATCTCAAAAAGAAAAAGAAAAAGAAAAACAACACATGGAAAGTTTACAGCTATACTGTCCAATAATACCACAGCCACTAGTCACGTGGTGGTTGCATACTTGAAATGTGACCAGTGTGACTGAGGAACCAAATTTTAAATTTTATTTAATATCAATTTAAATTTAAATTTAAAATGGAAGCAGTATAAAATATGTTTCTGTTAGATACAACTTTATTCTGGAATAACTATGCTTGATTTTAACTGTTGTATCATATAAGATATTAGTGTTGTAGTGTACAGGTTGGCACATGTATTATTTCTAGTATTCATTAATAACTGAAAATATTGATTACATGTTGAAATGATAGTATTTTGGATGTATTGGGTTAAATTAAATGTGTGGTTAAAATTAATTTCACCTGTTTTTTCTCTTTTTTTAAGATATGTGGTCTTGCTTTGTTGCCCAGGCTGGACTTGAACTCCTGGGCTTAAGCACTCCTCCTGCCTTAGTTTCTCTAGTAGCTGGGACTATAGGTAAACTTTGGGATACGACAAATTTAAGTTCAAATCCTGACCTCAGTCATTATTAGCTGTGTGACCTGGGGCAAGTTTCTTAACGTCTCTGAGCCTCAATTTCCTCATCTCTAAAATGGGGTGATAACTGTGCTGTCCTCACAGAGATATTTTGAGGATTAATACAATAAAGCTCCTAATAGGTGATCAATACATCAGCAAGTACACTCCCAAGCCTCCCTTCATTCTGGCCTTACACCATATACCTGTGGATTTATATTAACGTCAAGGCCTCGTCTGTTCTCTGTGTTGGTGTAGCAGCTAAGAACCTGCAGTCATAGAACGTGGTTCAGACTCCAGCTTCTCCAGCTGTGCAATTGAGGACAAGTTGCTTAACCTTGAAGCCACAGTTTCCTCATCTGTTAGAGAGAGAGAGAGAGACAGAGACAGAGACAGAGACAGAGACAGAGACAGAGAGAATGGAAGACTCCCTCCCAGGGTTGCTGTGGGGAGCCCATTATTAGGTGCTGCTAGCCTGCATGTGAATGCATGTAAAAACAAAAGAGGAAGTTTTATAAAATTGCAACAAAATCATGGTCTTGCTCCCTACCTCTACCCCACCCCGCCTTGAGGAAATTTGCTGGAACTCCAAAGCCGTCACACTTCATTTCGTGAATTCGCAAAAGTATGTCATCTGTTCCTCCTGGCTTCCTCCCAAGAATCCTCTTCTTGTCACTGGAAGTTCTCGGGTCTCCCACGGCTGCGCTATTCCCAGGTCCACTCCAATGAGCCCGTAGGCTCTTACTGTGGTGAAGCCGGTCTTTCTCCCATGCCACAGTCACGCCGAAGTGGAGAAATGCCCTCCACCCGCCAGCACTGTGGTCTGTGACTGGCTGCAGGTTATCTGCTGAGCCTCAGTTTCCTCCTCTGTAAAATGGGGTAATCACTGTGTCTTCCTCATGGAGATGTTGGGAGGATTAGTAAGATAAGGCTGTGAACAGGTGGCTGATTAGGTCTGGCCCTTCCAGCCTTTCTTTGACTCTCTGGTCTCCTGCCTTCGGACACGTCCCTGTCTCCACTATGCTCCTGAGGAGCATAGTCCCAGGGCCAGGGCTGCTTGGCCGCTCTCCTCGCTGGCCTTGAACCAGAGACTGTGGGAGAGGAGACAATATCTGGAGAAGTCACCATCCCAGGTGTCCATCTTCTCATCTCCTGAGAGGTTCTCTGGGCACTGGGAAGCTAGTCCCAGAGTGAGGTTCCAATGCTACTCAGACTATTCCAGACTGTTCCTTCTTCCTTACCCCCAGGCCCCCATTTATGACCTCCCCAGGTACCTCTGCAATTGTTTTCTAATTCATGCTTCCCTTCCCATCACACTGCCTCCGTTCAGACCCTCTTCAGCTCTCCTCTGAATTACGTGCCGCTTGGAGCTGGTCTCCCTGCTTCCAGTTTTGCCTCGATCTGACCCAGCCACCTTCCGTGCAGCTGCTTATCTGCCGTCCCCGCCCCGTGAGAAACACTGCAGTCCCCGCAGGCTCCTGAACACAGCGTACGAGGTCCTCCGGGCTCTGCCACTTCCCCAGCACCTTCCTCTCGCGTGGCTCTTTGCCTGGTGGTGCCACACACGCAGCGTGCTGTTTCCCACCTCCAACCAACCTCGGCTCACGCCACCCCACAGTGCCCGTCTCCAGTCCCCACTGCCTTCTGTGCGGCACCTGCTCTGATTCCACCTCCAAGGCTCAGCTCCAGCAGCCCTTTCTCCAGGAAGCCTCACCGCACTCGGGACCGAAACGCTCCTCACTCACGCTCCGCTGTGCACGCCTCTGTCAGTGCCCTTTCTCCTCACTTCGTAATAATCTGTTTCTATTTCTTTTTCTTAATCAAGAACTCCGTTAGGTAAAGGACTGTATCCTATTCAGATTTAGATCCTGTAACATAGCCCTCCCACAAGGCAAATCCTCAAAAAATGCTTGTTGAATGAATGGGAGGGGACACGGGGGCGTTTGATAACCTTCAAACGCTGCGAGTGAGACAGGGTGGGGGTTTCTTTCCCTGTCATCCTCCCCGGGCCTCCATCCCCACCCTGTGCTGGGAAAGTATCTTTTGTACGATGAAGCAAAGAGACAGCTGTGAGCATAACTCAGGGTGCTGTGCTATGAAAAGTGGTTAGTATTTGCAAGATAAATGTGATGGGGTTGTGGGGAGTTCCTCTGTGCAAAGCTTAACGGATCTACTGCTGCCCCTTCAGACTGAAAGTAACTGGCTGGGAGCCCAGGGCCCTGGGAAGGGGGGGTCCGAGGGCAGAGGGGACTGGAGTGACAGGACACAGGGAGATAAGGGAAATCCCAGGGAACCTCCAGAGTGGGCTCTGATACGGACTAACAGCCACTGGACGGAAAAGGAAGCAAGTGTCTGGCACTGCCCTCTGGGCTCTGTGACTCTTCATAAGCACATGAGAATAGGTTTTCTTTCTGGAAGTGACTAGAGCCTTCCACCCTCACCCTCCACAAAATAATCTGACATAAATAAGAGATTACATTTAAAAATATATAAATACCACCTCTTCCCCCCCAAAAAACCCAGACATGGTTGATATTGTGATTTATCTGCAACGGTTCAAAAGTACCAGTGTGTCCTTTGGGTTCCAGAGAGTAAAGGTTTTATTGTCATCCGTCAACCCAGGAGACTGCAATTACAGCCCCAGCGGCACAACTAACCTCCAGGTCAGTCAAAAGTCACATGCCCAGGTCCCCGTCCTCACTCTTGCAAAAATGACCAGGCTTATAACGTTACTGTAGGTCAACTAGATGAACAAAAGCAGCATGGCGTAGTGGCAAGGACCACAGAGCAAGAAACCGATTCTAGCGTGAACTCTGCCAGTAATTTGTCTAAGTCTCAACGTTCCTAGACTTCAATTTTCTACCACGTCTGATTGAGCCATTATTACCTGTTACACTGAGTTCAGAGGGATGTTGTAGAGACAAAATGAGCCATTGGATTCAAAAGCCCATCAAAATGATTACGTGCTGTGCACATTCAAGGTACTTGTGCTACCAATTTATTAAATAGCAAACGTCTGAAAGCTTCCACTCGTTCCCTGGGCTGGACCATCGGTGCCTAGCCGAGGCAGCTGCCCACGTGTGGGTGCAGAAGCCAAAGGGGGAGGGGGTGGAAGAAGCAAGAGGGGGAAATATGAAGCAAGAGGGGGGATTCCCTCGGGATCCCCCTCTGTCACAGGAGAGACAAAAGCACAATAGCAATGAGTCTCAGGCGGAATGTGTTAAGCACCAAAGAAAACAGGCAAAGTGTTTCTGGAGGACGGGGTATTTCTCACCACGGAGATCACTGCCGTTCACAACCTAGCGAACACTAGGCTCTTGGGGAGTGGGTGGAGGCATGTGGGTTTGGGGTAGTAAGATCTGTTCTCTACGTTTTTATTCTGATGGCGATCAGATCCAAAGTTAGACTAGTTGAGTGAGATGGTTTTGCAGCTGTTTGAAGAACACTGTGGCCAAAAGGTCTGATTCAGAAAAAAAACAAACCCATCTGTCATGAAGAGATGAAAGTTAGTGGCAGCGAGCCCATCACGGACACACGAGACACGGCCCGAGTGACTTCCAGGGACACTTTTCCAGGCGTGGCTTAAACATACACCTGCCCCAGTGGAAAAGGAGAGGATGCGTTCAGGGGCTTGCAGCTGAGGGGAACAAAGACAGCCCGTTTGGGAAAACTGCAGCAGCTGTTTTCAAAGCAGCCCGGGCTTTTTCTCTGTGATTGAGGAAATAGTGGACAGAAAGCGAGTCTCTTCTTGGTGTTCACTCAGCCTCAACAGCATCCCTGGTCCTTTGGGACTAACCTGGGGCTTCCATGGAGAACAACAAAATGGAAAGTGGGGAAGACTTCCCATCACCCCACCAAAAACACCTCCTCACGGCAGCAGACACATACCAGCAACTCCAGTTACTGGGCTTCTCACCATTTCCTGGTGACCAAAAGCCCGTTCCTGGCTCTGACAGTTTGGTCAGGAACATTTGTTCCTTAAATTCCTCCCTGAGTTTTCCTTTGCTCGATTTCAACTTTTAATTTCTATCTCATCTCCACAGCCTATGATCATTTTTCTGATTCAAAGCACAGTAACATGGCTACACATGCCATGAGATTCTAATGCAAAAGAACTGATTAATTAAACCAACTAACAGAAAGTTACACATTGAAGTGAGTTTTGACCTTCAGTGGAGCCCCCTCATATTCCTACACTAATGAGGCTGCCATTGCATAAATCATTTTTGGAATTCCTCTTCAGGGAGACTCTTCAAAATCCTGTGGCATACTCTTTTAATAACCCAGTGGTAACAAATCTTCATCCATTGATAATGAATTTGATTTTTGGAAAGAACAACATCATGTGGATCTAAAAGGTCATGATTGATTTGTAGGTGATCTAGCTCAATTATAAAAACAAGGTGTATTAGTCAGGGTTCTCTGGAGAAATAGAACCAATAAGATAATTATAAATATATAAGAGTAGATTTATTATGGGAATTGGCTCACACAATTTTAGAGACCAAGAAGTCCCATAATATGCCATCTGCAAACTGGAGAACCAGGAAGGCTGGTGGTGTGATTCAGCTCAAGTCCAAAGGCCCAAGAACCACAGGAGCCAATGGTGTGAGTCTGAGGCCAGAGGGCCACTGGTGTAAGTCCTAGAATCCAAAGGCACAAGAACTAGGAGCTGTGATGTCCAAGAGCAGAAGATGCACATCCAGTTCAAGAAGAAAAGAGGAAATTTGCCCTTCCTCTGCCTTTTTGTTCTATTCTAGCTCTCAATGGATTGGATGATGGCCACTCACATTGGTGAGGGGGGATCTTCTTTACTCAGTCTACCGATCAAAATGCTCATATCTTCCGAAAACACCCTCCCAGACACACCGAGAAATAATGCTCTACTAGCTATCTGGGCATCCCTTGACCCTAGCCGTCAGGGACATATAAAAGTACTTTTCCCAAGTTGCTCAAACTGTTTATAAATGCACTAACAAAGTATGTACAATGACCAAATTGTAAATAAGATAGCCTCCCACAGTGAATAAGATCATAGCCTAGAAGAATAGCTTACTATTAGTGCTCTGTAGGTTCCAAAGGGGATATAATATACATATCTGTGAAGTAGAAAATAGAAATATTTTTATGACTAGTTACCACTGAATTAAAAAAATTGAGGCTCAGTGAATATGTTTTCACAAGATCCCATAGTTCACAAATCGCAGAGACAAATTCATGCTCAAGTCTTTGAACTCCAAACCCAGGGATTTTACCATTAATCCAGGAAGGGCAATGATGTAGCACTTGTGTTGCCACTGTCCCCAGCCGTGTGCATGGCAGGCCTTGCTCATAGATGGAAACACTTTTTCCTGCTGAGCTAGATTCAGCCTCAGAATCCCCAATGCAGCTCTCCAGGGAGTCACACCAATGAAACAGGGTTGATATTCAACTTAGTTGTCTTTTTGCATTATACAATGTTGAAGAGGGCAGCACTCACCTGAATGTATAATTTCTGTTATGTTTGTACTTGGTAGCCTCTTAGTTCTAGGCCATAGAACCTCACAATGGATTGAACAGCAGCAGATCTAGGTGTTCTCAATCATTCATCTTCCTCTTTGGAGATCCTCTAAAGAGTGATACAAGCCTGCCTGCACAAACGAAGGACACATCTCTGAAGATATTCTTATCTCCCCAAGCTGTCTAATTATGTCTCCAACTGGCTCACTAAGAAGCAACAGCCCAACATAAAATCAGTACCAAATGAAACAGAGTAACTATCTGGCTTTTAGAAATTATGGGCTGTGTCTGTTTACATACACACCAGTTTGTTTAAATTAAGTTGTTCTCTCCCCACATACACCATTTATTGAGGAACTGACAAATAAAAATTATATATATTTATGGTGTACAACATGATCTTTTGATATATGCATACATTGTGAAATTACTATATCAAGCTATGACCACATCCATCACCACATATATTTATTTATTTTTGTGGCGAGAACATTTAAGACCTACTCTCAGCAATTTTCAAGTATACAAAACATTATTATTAATGATAGTCACCATTCTGAATAACAGATCTCCAAAACTTATTCATTCTAACTGAAACTTTGTAGCCTTTGACCAACATCTGCCCCCCAGCCCCACTTAGGAACCACCATTCTCCTCTCTGCTTCTATGAGTTCAAGGTTTCCAGATTCTACATATGAGATCATGCAGTATTTATCTGTCTGTGATCGGCTTATTTCACTTAGCATAATGTCCTCCAGGTTAATCCATGTTGTCACAGACGATAGCATTTCCTTATTTTTAAAGGCTAAATAGTATTCCATTGTGTACATAGACCATATTTTCTTTATCCATTCATCTGTCAATGGACACTTAGAGTGAGTCCATATTTTGGCTATTAGACAAATGCTGCAATGAACATGGAAAGTCAGATAGATATCTCTTCAAGGTACTGATCTGAATTCCTTTGACTACATATTGAGAAGAGGGATTACTGGATCATAATTTTTTGAGGAACCTCCATATTGTTTTTAATAATGACTATGAGTTTTGTTTTTAAAGTTGGGTTTAGTAAAGCACTCTGACAGCTTTGTTGATGATCTTCCTGAAGGCTCAATTGAAGCCAATTTGAATTTTTCAACTGCTAACTACTTACTTTGACTTCAGCTATTAACAACAAATTAGTGTTTCTCTAAGGGTGCCTGGAGAATCCCCTGGGGAATTTTTAAATATCCTAGATCTTGTCTGATGTGTGGTGGTATTTCTCAGAAATATGTATTTTTAATAAGTTCCTTGGATGATTTAAATGGTTTAAGAACTACTGAAGGTTCTACTTTTAGCTAAAATGTAGACAATTATAAAGGACTGTTGAACTAATAAGCAAGTAGTTGCTTAGTAGATAAAAGCTTAGGGAATCAGAGGCAAGATGGCTGATTAGAGACATAGTTTGCCAGATTGTCTCAGAAAGAAGGAAAATTTTAGATGAAAAAAAAAGCCCAGGTGTAATTCTCAGGGAAAAGTGCCAGAACCCACCAGGGATTCCATGGGAAGAAGTTGTGGAGCAGAACAAGAAGGAGCAAAATTTCAGCAGAGACCAACCCCCAAGGAATTTGGAGTCCAGTGCAAAGGGTGGGTGGGGGTGTTTATTTTTCCACTCCTCACACCTCTGGAAGACTGCAGGCTCCCAAACTGTTGGAGAGCTTCTTTACCTTCACAATCCCAAAAATTGCTGCTGCCAGTGAATTGGGAGCTTCTTGAGAACAGAGCACTGGGCTGCAGCCCCCTCGAGGTCACTCCCCCGTAAGAGCTGAGGTGGCAGGGACCATACTGCTTCTCCACCCACTGTATGCCTTTGTCTTCCCCAGGGAGCTTTAGCCCTTCAGTTTTCTTGTCACTGGTCCTCACACAGACATTTCTTAACACCTGTCCAGACTACAGCAGCCACAGGGGGCCTGTGGGTCCTAGGGGAACTGCGTGATTCCAGAGCTTGGACATTCAGGGTGGGCTACCTTCAGGGGAGAAGAAAGTGCAGCAAGCCAGGGGAGCCCCTCAGGACAAAGGGACCAGAGTGCCAGCTCTCCTCCATTCAGACTCTTCTCCCCTACCCCCAACCCACAGCTGTTGACACAGTCATAGCAGTCCCTGTGTGGGTCAGCATGGTGTCCCAAGGGATGATTGAGCTGCAGCTCTTGGCAATGACTGCTTCCCCTACACACCAAGGCTTCCAGAGTGGGGCATACCCCTTTTCTATTAAAGACCTACAGCAGGCCAAGGGGTGAACTCCCTGCCTGGTCCTGCCCACCTGGCTGCTCCAGCAGAACAGGGTATACTCAAAAGTGGAAAGACATTAAGCCTGCTTGAGCATTTCACAGGAAACTCAGGACTAGCATGCTTCTCCCTGGCATGGTTAGGGATTGATTTTGGGGGACGAGGGGACAGGCCTGTAGGCTGGATTCTGTACCCTCAGGACTTGATTGTGTCATGTGGGAGCATGGAGGGGAGATTTGTGAACTAATCTTGGGAGGTGAGGGAGCCTACGTGGGCAGAACTAAAAGGAGAGCCCAATGTAGATCCCAATAGTATGCCCGCAGAGTGCCTTTCCCCCACAGGAAAGCCGTGCTTTAGTCAGGACAGGATTCTGGAACAGGAAGCTCCAAGCCTATGGCAGCATTGCTGGTGAGCTCAGCTAGCTTGAGCTGCTGCTTGCGGCCAGATGCTGGAAGGAGATCTATGCGGCAAGGGAAGAGGGAAAGGAGCAAAACCCACTCCCACTTGCCACATTGTGAATCCCAGATGCCCTTCCCCGTGAGCAGAGTTTCCAGCTTAGTGGGGCTGTTTCAGCCCCTCCCTGGTGGCTTCCCCAGTGGCTTGGGAGCTGACTCTCAACCTCTGTCAAGAGAGCTCTTGTGTCCGTCTTTGTGAAGCCTGAATGCAGGCTAACCTAGCCTGGGCACCCCCACTGCCTTGTCCCTGAGCCTCACTCCTTCACTCATCTTAGCTCTGGAGGAGCACAAGGAATCTCCTGAGAGCTCCAGGGCCCCACCAACCACCTGAGACATCTGAATGCTTCTCCTGATTAACTATAGCCAGACACAGGTCCCAAAAAACACCACTGCAGCTGGCTCTTTCCTGCAAGTGCCACCTACTGGCCGGCAAGACATCTTATACAGCCCATTACAGCATCTACTGATTCAGTCATACAGGGTGTGGCTAACTCTTATCCACAAGCACCATCTATTAACTTAGAGATTAAACTGGGCATCCCAATATAATTTGTACTGTTAAAAAGATCACAGTTCTGGGGAAAGAGAGAGGATTTCAAAGACCTCCATCTCACATTATTGACAAAAGATAGGGAATCTGCCTAAGCACATAGAACACAACTGCAACAGTCTACAAATAACTAGCCATTGAGAAAACCACCACACTAAGGATATCTATAACCAAGAAATCCACCTAGAACCTAGACCACCATCAAAGTACCCACAAGCAAAGCCAAAGGTCCTTACTCAACATATGCTACAGGTACATAGTTAAGAGAGAAGGCATAAAAAAGAAAAAACAAGTATCATCTAAACAAAAGAAAATCCAAAAATAAAAAGCAACAGCTGCTCCAGATGAGAAGGAATCAGTGCAAGAACTCCAGAAGTATTAAAAAGGACCCCTGCCCAAATAATTCAGGAAATGAATGAAAAATTTACTAAAGAGATAGATGTACTTAACAAAAACCAAATAGAACTTCTGGAAATGAAAAATTAATTTAGGTAAATACAAAACACAGTGGAAAGTTAAGAATAGACTAGACTATGGGCCAGGAGCAATGGCTTCAAGCCTGTAATCCGAGAACTATGGGAGTCTGAGGTGGGAGGATTATTTGAGGCCAGGAGCTCAAGACCAGCCTGAGTAAGAATGAGACTCTCTACAAAAGATAGAAAAATTAGCCAGGTGTGGTGGTATGTACCTCTAGTCTCAGCCACTCATGAGGCTGAGAAGGAATTGCTTGAGTCCAGGCGTTTGAGGTTGCAGTGAGCTGTGATGACACGAGTGTATTCTAGCATGGGTGACAGAGGGAAAGACTTTGTCTCAAAAAAAAAAAAAAAAAAAAAAGGCTAGACCAAGCAGAAGAAAGAATTTCAGAGCTCAAAGACAATTCTTTCAAATTAACAGAAAAAAAGAAAAAAAAGTCAAACAGAAAAAAAAAGAAATAAAATAAATAAGAGGAATGAACAAAGTCTACAAGAAATATGAGATTACCTAAAACAGCCAACTATAATAATCATAAGCATCCCTGAGGGTGAAGAAGTAAAATGAAAGGCCTGGAAAACCTATTTGAGTGAATAAATGAGAAAAAATTCCCTGGTCTTGCTAGAGATTTAGACATTCAGATATAAAAAGCTCAATGAACACCTGAGAGATTCATTGCAAAAAGGTCATCACCAAGGCATATAGTCATCAGTCTGGCCAAAGTCAATGTGAAGGAGGAAACCCTATGAGCCATGAGTTGAAAACATTAAGTAACTTACAAAGGAAAACCCATCAGACTAACAACAGTCTCCTCAACAGAAACCTTACAAGCCAGAAAGGAGTTGTGTCCTATCTTTAGTCTCCTTAAACAGAATAACTGTAAGCCAAGAATTTTGTATCATGCAAAACTAAGTTTCAAAAATATAGGAGAAATAAACTCTTTCCCAGACAAGCAAACACTAAGGGAATTTGTCACCACTAGACCTGCCATATAAGAAACGCTTAAAAGTATTCTACACATTGAACGGAACAGTTGATTCCCACCAGTGTACAAACATCCAAAAGTTAAAACTCACAGCTCTTACAAAACAGTAACACCAGGGACAGAACAAAGCAACTAGGTAACAATCAAAATGATGACCAGAACAGTATTTCACATATCAATACTAGCATTGAATGTGAACAGTCTTAATGCCCCCATTAAAAGATGTACATTGGCTGAAATGATTAAAAAACACAACCCAAATATATACTGTCTTCAAGAAACCAATTTAATTCACAAAGATTGTCACAGACTCAAGGTAAAGGGATGGAAAAAATATTCCATGTAAACGGAAATCAAAAGTGGCAAGGAATAGTTATTCCCATATTAGATAAAATATACTTGAAATCAATAATGGTAAAAAAAAAAAAAGACAAACATGGTCATTATGTAATGATAAAAGGGTCAATTCAACAAGAAAATATAACAATCCTAAATCTCTATGTACCTAACATAGGAGTACCCAGATTAATAAAGCAAATTCTGCTAGATCTAAGGAAAGAAATAAACAGCAACATAATAATAGCTGGGAACTTCAACACTCCACTGACAGAGCCAGACAGATCATCAAGGCAAAAGATCAACAAAGAAACTCTGGAATTAATTGGGACTCTAGAACAAATAGATGTAACAGACATTTATAGAACACTCTACCCCCAAACTACAGAATACCCATTCTTCTCATCAGCACATGGGACAATTTCCAAGATAGATCATATGTTAGGCCACAAAACAAGTCTCAGCAAATTTAGAAAAACTGAAATCATACCATGTATCTTCTCAGCCCACAGTGGAATAAAACTGGAAATCAATTCCAAGGGGAACTTTCAAAACTACACAAATAGATGGAAACTAAACAACCTGCTCCTGAACAATCCTTGGGTTATTGACAAAATCAAGATGGAAATCAAAAAAGTTTTTGAACTGAACAACAAAGGTGTGGCAAGCTTTCAATATCTATGGAATATGGAAAAAGCAGTGCTAAGTGGAAAGTTCATAGCCTTAAATACTTACATCAAAAAGACAGAAAGATCACAAATTAACAACCTAATGTCAGGCCACAAGGAACTACAAAAAGAAGAACAAACCAAACCTAAAGCTAGCAGAAGGGAAGAAATAACAAAGCTCAGAGCAGAACTAAACAAAATGGGAACCAAAAAAACCAATATCAAAGATCAATGAAACAAAAAGTTGGTTATTTTAAAAGATAAACAAAATTGACAGACCACTAGCTAGATTAACCAGAAACAGAAGAGAAAGGACTCAACAAAGCTCAATCAGAAATGAAAAAGGAGATATTACAACTGATATTACAGAAATACAAAATATCATCCATGACTATTATGAAAATCTCTACATACACAAACTAGAAAACCTAGAGAAAATGGATAAATTCTTAGAAACACACAACTTCCCAAGACTGAATCAAGAAGAAATAGAAATCCTGAACAGAACAAAAACAAGTAGCAAGATAAACCTACCAACATAAAAAGCTCTGGTCCAGACAGATTTACAGCTGAAATCTACCAGACCTACAGTGAAGAACTGGCACCAATTCTACTGAAATTATTCCATAATATTGAGGAGGAGAGACTCCTTCCTAATTCATTCTACAAAGCCAATATCACCATGATACCAAAATCAGGAAAAGACACAATAAAAAAGGAAAACTACAGACAAATATCCCTTATGAACATAGATGCAAAAATCCTCAACAAAATACTAGCAAACTAGATTCAATAGCACATGAAAAAGATAATACATTATGATCAAGTGGGTTTCATTCCAGGGATTCAAGGATGGTTCAACATATGTAAATCAATAAATGTGATTCACCACATAAACAGAAAGGAAAACAAAAATCACATGATCATCTCAATAGATGCAGAAAAAGCATTTGATAAAATCCAGCACCCTTTCATGATAAAAAGCCTCAACAAACTAGGCATAGAAGGAATATATCTCAAAATAATAAAAGCTATATGTGAGAAACACACAGCCAATATCATACTGAATGGGGAAAAGTTGAAAGCACTTCCACTAAGAACTGGAACAAGACAAGGGTGCCCACTGTCACCTTTTCTATTCAATGTAATACTGGAAGTCCTAGCCAGAGCAATCAGGCAAGAGAAAGAAATAAAGGGTATCCAAATTGGGAAAGAGGAGGGCAAATTATCCCTGCTTCCTACAATATGATCTTATATTTAGAAAACCCTAAAGACTTCACCAAAAGACTCCTAGAATTGATACAGAAATTCAGCAAAGTCTCAGGTTACAAAAACCAATGTACATAAATCAGTAGCATTTCTGTATACTAATAACAATCAAGCTGAGAGTCAAATCAAGAATGCTATGCTATTTACAATAGCTGCAAAAAAACAAAAAAACAAAACTAGGAATATATTTAACCAAAGAGGTGAAAGATCTCTAAAAAGGAGAACCACAAAACACTGATGAAAGAAATCATAGATGACACAAACAAATGAAACAACCATGATCATGGATTGGAAGAATCAACATTGTTAAAAGGTCCATACTGCCCAAAGTGACTTACAGGTTCAATGTAATTCTCATAAAAATACCAATGTCATATTTCACAGGTCTAGAAAAAATAATCCTAAACTTCATATAGAACCAAAAAAGAGCCTGAATAACTGAAGCAATCTTAATCAAAGAGAACAAATCTGGAGGCATCACATTACCTGACTTCAAATTATACTAGAAGGCTTTAGCAACTAAAACAGCATGGTACTAGTATAAAGGTAGAGATATAGATCAATGGAATATAATAGAGATCCAGAAATGAAATCATATAGCTAAGACCAACTGATTTTTGACAAAGCAGGCAAAAACATACACTAGGGAAAGGATGACCTAGTCAATAAAGGTTGCTGGGAAAATTGGATAGCCACATTCAGAAGAATGAAACAGGCTTCCTATCTCTCACCATATACAAAAATTTACTCAAGATGGATTAAAGACCTAAATGTGAGAACTGAAACCATAACAATTCTGGAAGATACTGTAGGGAAAACTCTTATAGATATTGGCCTAGGCAAAGAATTTATGAATAAGACTGCAAAGGCAAATACAGCAATGATAAAAATAAATAAATGGGACTTAATTAATTTAAAAAGTTTCTGCACAGCAAATAGTCAACAGAGTAAAAAGACAACCTACAGAATGGGAGAAAATATTTGCAAACTATACATCTGACAAGGGGCTAATATCCAAAATCTACAAAGAACTCAAACAAATCAGCATGAGAAAAACAAATAATCCCATTAAAAAGTGAGCAAAAGACATCAACAGAGTTTTTTCAAAAGAAGATATACAAATGACCAACAGACATATTAAAAAATGCTCAACATTACTAATCATCAGGGAAATGCAAATTAAAACCACAAAGAGATATCACATTACCCTTATCATAATGGCCATTATTAAAAAATAAAGAAAAATAGATGTTGGTGTGGATGTGGTGAAAAAGGAATGTTTATACACTGTTGGTGGGACTGTGAATTAGTACAGCCTCTATGGAAAACAGTGTGGAGATTCCTCAAAGAACTAAAAGTGGACCTACCATTTGACCCAGCAATCCGACTACTGGTATCTACCCAAAGGAAAAGAAGTCATTATATCAAAAAGACACCTGCACCTGCATGTTTATCACAACATAATTCACAATTGCAAAGATGTGGAATCAACCTAAGTGCCCATCAAGTTACGAAAGGATAAAGAAAATGTATATGTGAAGTACTACTCAGCCATAGAAAGGAATGAAATAATATCATTTGCAACAACTTGGATGGAACTGGAGAACATAATCCTAAGTGCAGTATCTCAGGAATGGAAAAACAAACACCACATGTTCTTGCTAATAAATAGGAACAAAATGATGGGTACACATAGTCATAAAGTGGTGTCAAGGACGTTGGAAACTAAGAAGGGGGGAGAATAGAAGAGGAGTTACTGATAAAAACTTACCTGTTGGTGGATCGAATGGTAATTCTAATTTTAGCTCTTTGAGGAATCTCCAAATTCTTTTCCAGTTGGAGCACTATGTATGTACTCTAAGGACTACTTTGACAGAGTAGATTTTTAAATGTAACAAGATAAGTCAACTTGAGTGGTAATATATTTTGGGAAATCAGCTCACTATAAATTGTGACTGTAAACATTATACTGTA
>CAUYRT010088135.1:0-32296 GCA_963574885.1 Lepilemur ruficaudatus
TATTTTTCATGATTTGGCTATGAGTAAATATTTTATAACCAAAAATGTAAGAGAAAAATAAGAAAATGGAGGATAATGATAAGGATCAACATTATTAGAATATAAACCCTTAAAGATGAAGATCCCCATGAGGTTATTAGAAAACTCAAATGAGATGTCTACCTTAAAATATAACAAATTCTATATCGATGCAAGGTGTCATTATCATCAAGAATGGTTTCTTTCCTGATCTGTAATTTTAGTTGTTTTTTTTTTATTTCAGGAAAATATAAGAGTACATACATTTTGGTTACATTTTATATCTTTGCCTCTCCCTAGCAAGGGTTAGAGGTATGCCCCTCCCCTCCACAATGCTCACCTCATCCCTCAGTTGTGAGTCTACCCTTCCACCCCCCGAATCCCTGGTGAACACCACCACCATTTGAGCACCATAGTGTTAATCAGTCAGTATCAATTTGATGGCGAGTACATGTGGGGCCCATTCTTCCGATCTTGTGTCACCTCACTTCAGATAATGGGTTCAAGCTTAATCCAGGATAATATAAGCGGTGTTAGCTCACTATCGTTTCTTATAATTGAGTAATATTCCATTGTATACATATACCAAATTTTAATAATCCACTCATGAATTGACAGGCACTTGGGTTGTTTCCACAACCTAGCAATAGTGAATTGTGCTGCCATAAACATTTGGGTGCAGATGTCTTTATAACAGAGTGTCTTACGTTCTTTTGGGTAGATGCCTAATAATGCTATTGCTGGATCAAATGGTATTTCTATTTTTAGCACTTTGGGGTATCTCCAAATTCTTTTCCACAGAGGTTGCACTAATTTGCAGTCCCACCAGCATTGTAAGAGTGTTTCTGTCTCTCCACATCCTCACCAGCATTTGTTGTTTTGGGATTCTTTTCATAGAGGCCAATCTCACTGAGGTTAGGTGATATCTCATTGTGGTTTTGATTTGCATTTCCCTAATGATTAGAGAGGTTGAGCATTTTTTTATATGTTTGCTGGCCATTATTCTGTCTTCTTTGGAAAAGTTTCTGTTCATTTCCATTGCCCATTTACTGATGGGTTGTTGTAATTTTAGTTTTTTACATTATATATAAGAGTACTCAATATGCACTATTTATTATTGAGGAAATAAATATTTGAGTAAATAAATTATGGAAAAAATTAACAAGCCATATAATAATAATCTATAACTCAGAGAAAGGTTGAAAAGAATTGGCACTTGACAGCCTACCCAGCATAATCTAATATCCTAAGAAAATGCATTTTTTAGATTTTAGCAAACAAATTAACAAAAGTCTGCCTTTTCTATTCACTACTATCTTGTTTCTAATAAAATTCTTAAAATATTCAAAGTTGTTAAGCCAACTACTAAAAACTAGTTGGGATGCTGTACAAATGGATCTAGAAAATAAAGTGCAAAATCTGAAATATGCACATTTGACTGCTTTTCTATGACCAAACACCAAGGCAAAATGATTACTGAGCTCCAATAAGAGCAAAAGGCTGTGACATGTGCTGTGAAGAATAAAAACAGAAAATAGATAAAGATGTTGCCAGAAATACATGCTTTTCTTCAATGATTGTTTCCCATAGTATCTTTTTCTTACAGACAAGGTCTCACTCTGTTGTCCAGGCTGGAGTACATTAGGGCAGCCTCGAACTCTTGGGCTCAAGGGATCCTCCTGCCTCAGCCTCCCGAACAGCTGGGGCTACAGGCATGTGCCAACACACCCAACTAATTTTTTATTATTTTTTGTAGAGACAAAGTCTGGCTATGTTGACCAGGCTGGTCTCAAACTCCTGACCTCAAGCAATCCTGCACCTCAGCCTCCCAAAGCAGTGGGATTACAGGCTGAGCCACTGTGTCCAGCCTCCCATAATATCTTAACAGTCTTGATCTCCTATTATGCCATAAATATAATTCTTACATAAGAAGCCTGTATTCCCAAAATTCTTTAATATATTATAAGGGCATGCTTCAAATGATATTAGTGTTCTTTCTTAGGTCATAATCAACAGAAGCCTTTAAATTGCTCAGAATACTAACCAGTTTAATTGATGTTTATTTAGTTTATTCTGTTCAAAGAACTAGGGACAGCACACAATAAATAAAAGACAAAGGTTGCCCTGAGTCAGCTGAAAAGCACATGGTCAACACTTACTCTTCACAAACCACAGAGCTTCTGCATTAGTGGACGTGACCAAGATAAAAAGAGAATGTTCCATGTTTGGTTAGCCATGTCACTGCTATGTACATTTAGACCTCAGGAATTCAGGTAGGGAGAGGGATAATTCAGTGGATGCCAACAAGATAATGTTCCTGACCTGTACGTTGTTCCAAAGAAAATAGGAGGGCTGAAACTGGAGGATTAGGAAGCAAAACAAAATTGCTCTACATGCAGAAGGGATAAAGGTAGCATGGGAATGCTTCAGTGGTGAGTGACTTTTTCCTATTTGATAATGTTATTGGAACACCCACCAGCTATTCATAGTACTTTGGAAACTTGCATATAATATGGCTCACCAATGATTGGAATTCAGAAATTAAATGTCTAAGCATGCTAAGTAATGTAACCTCATTAGAGTCTCACGCCTTACTTGAATCAAGATTGCTATTAGAACCCTGGACTTCTAAAGCTGTAGTTAACATCAAAGGTCCCTTATCTGGCCCTTTCACATTTCAGGAAGAGTTCAAGGCATTCTTCTCAGCACATGCCATGTCATTAAGCTCATTTATTCAACAAACATATGAACAAATGTGTGAGTACCTATCTTATTCACCAGACTCTGTCTAGGTGCTAGCGATACAGTAGTAAACAAAATACGCAAAGTTCCTACCCTCACAGAGCTTTTTCTTTCTAGTGGGGAAGGCTAAGCAAGATAAATGAGTAAAATTATGGTCTGTAGGGCTGAGATAGTGCTGAAGAGAAATGACAGATCAGGGAAGGGGACTGTGAAATACCTCGGGAAGAAGATGGAAGTTCTAGTAAAGAAGGTCACCTAAGGTTTCACTTTACACACTTTTGAGGAAAGGGTTTTTAAAACTGTAGAGGCACAAGCTATGCAAATGTCCAGCAGAAGATTATTCCAGACCGAAGACAACAACAACCGCAGAGACCCTGAGTGGGCACACACACTGCCGTGTCCAAGGAACACCATGAAGAGTAATGTTGCTGGCGGGGCAATTACGAAGTGGTGAGATCAGAGAAGCAACGCAGGGGGCAGATCCTGCAGGCCTTGGGGATCCCAGCCCCTTTAGTTTAAGTGAGATAAAAAGCCATTGGAGGGCTCGAGCAGAAAGTGACATGGTCAGATTTATGTTCTAACAGAGTCATCGCACTGCCATACAGATGGAAGTAGGAAGTGGATAGAAGGAAGCTTTAGCCCTAAAGAGAACGTAGTGATCAAGTGGGGAGAAGTTGTTGAATTCTGCATGTATTTTGAAGGTAGGGCTAATAGGATTTGTTATTATACCAGACATGGAGCGTGAAAGAGAGGAGACAAAGATGAGTCCAAAATTTTGGCGAGAGCAAGTGGAGAAATGGAGCTGCAATTAACTGAGATGGGGAAGACCACTGGAGACCCCACATGAGACACACACAAGGCAAGGACTGTGGCTTGGCCAGTTGATTTAGCAACACGGAGGTCATTGGGGATCTTGAAGAGGGCAGTTTCCATGAGTAATGAGGATGCGAAGATGATACAAATGAGTTCAAGACAGAAGGAAGGAGAGAAATTGAAGAAAACATTCTTTGAAGGAGGTTTATTTACTCCTAAGGCAAAGAATCAAATGAGATAGCAAGCAGGATCTTCTGATCCTAGAGCTCACATTCTGAACATATGCTCCACAACAAAGAGACAGAGACAAAACCTTCATTTATCAGTCTATTTATGGGACCCAGCACTGGCCTATGGGCAAGTATAGCCAAAAGAAAATTGTGGAATGCTTGAAGGGGATAGGCTATTAGTCTCAATTTAAAATTTCCTATATACTAGGTACCTGTATATAATTTAAATCTCATAGATATTTTCACACCTTTAGCCTTTTCATGTTATTTTAATTGGAATTCTATGAGGGAGACAACAAATGCCTTTTTGACGAATGTTAACTTCACACTGGATAAAGTTGCTGTCCAGGCCCACTCTCGCAGGGAGGCAGAAGCAGCACCCCTTGAGATGTTAAATACATATCTACAACAATTTCCATGCCTGGACTGACCTCTCTCATCGTACACATCCATTTATTCACACATTCACTCAACACACACGCCTCCTGTGTCCCAGGATCTCTTGGAGAAGCTGAGGATACTGCAGTGAACCAAAGAGACAAGGCAGTAGTTTATATTCAATGAGAAAGAGGCAGACACTTGAAACATAATAGAGTTTCAGATGACAATCAAAAAACATGAAAACAAAAAACTAAATGGCATGGAGTAAAATCAGTGCGGGCTACTTTGAATGGGTGGGAAAGGAAGGTCTCTCTGGGTGATTGACGTTGACTGAAAATGAATGAAGAAAAGGAGCCAGCTATTCCTAGGTCTAGGGAAAGCTGGGTCCGGAATGGAACAGTGAGTGAAAGGCCCTCTCTTCAGTCTTGGAAAATCAGCTGAAGAAGTCTGAAGTCCAGCGAGCGCAGAAGAGTGAGGTTCCAGAAGTCGGCAGTGCAGGCTGAGCCAGATTCTGCAGAGTGGGGGTTTTATTCCAAGAGTGATGGGAAACTGACACACAGCTGAAATGCAGATCCCACTGCCTGCTAGTGGCAAACGGACTGTAGGAGCTGAGGAGCGAAATCCAGGAATCCAGTTGGCAACTCACTTAAGTAGCCCAGCGAGAGGAGACAGACGCCAGACTGGAGGGTTGGACTAGGTTGGTAGCCGGAAGGGATGTTAGACCAAGAAACCTGTGCTATGGAATGAAGGATGATCTGATGGATTCACAGAATATTCTGGAAGGAGAGCTGACAGAATTCGTCAATGGGATGGGTGAGGGAGTGCAGAGAGGGGCAGTGAGTGGTCACAAGAGAGAAACAAAGGACGACCGCCAAGGTTTCTGCCAAAAAACTGGATGTGTGATGCCGTCTACCGCCAGGGCCCAGCCGGGAGCAGCAGGATTCGGATGGGATTGGAGAAAAGGAATCGTGAGAACTCTGTTGGACACCTGGGTGGAGGTGTTGACTAAGCAGTTGGATGTGTTGCCTGGACAAGTGAGACAGTCGACCCCAAATCTGCAAGTCGCACCCTTCATAAAGCTATCCTGAATCAAACTGGCCCAAAGTATCTCACCCTCCTTTGAAATCTTTATGACACGTCTTACCCAAACTTTTCTTTGGGCACGTGTATTTAGTCATCTGCTGCTTTGTGGCAAGTTTTGCATACTTTTTGTTTTCCATTCTTCTTATTTTTAATATGAGTTCTGAATTAGAAGCCGAGTTCCACTCCGATTTCTGGGCCTACCAAGATGGGTGATCAGTGGACTTCACTCACTCTCTAAAGGTGACCACGACCTCACCTATAAAACTAGAGGACTAGGCGAGGATATCCTACTCTACAACTGTAGCGTTTTGTGCGTTTATTTCATAGTTGCTTAACTCATTGGAATCAAGGACCAGGAACTTAAAATCCTGGAGCGTGGAGCGCAAACGTGTGCGCAGCAGGCAATCAAACGACGACTGACTGACACGCACGGTGTAGTTTAACGATGTCCTAAAAGAGTTATTTAACGTTTTGAGGAACAGAGTCCAGCATCGGAAGCAGCGAGGGGCCCAAGTTGGGAAGTGCGCGACCTCGCGTCCCACCGGGGTCACCCACTCCGCGACCCCGCCCACCCCTCGGGTCCCCGCACCCTTCCACGCCCAGACCCTCCCAGTCTGAGGTCCGGGGCCTGGCGCGGAGGCGAAGGGGGCCCGGCACGTACCCGGAGGGTAATACCGGAGCAGGAGGCTCTTGAGCTTCATTTTCTCGCTTGCGCGTCAGCGGCCGATGGGCTTCGTAGCCATGGAAACAGCAAAACAGCCGCGGGACGCGGGCGCGCATGCGCGGGAGCCTCCGTGCTGGGGCCCGGAGCTGGCAGCCGGGACGGCCGAGGGCTGCGTGATGCTGCGCGGGGCAACAGTTGTCACGGCTCCTGGAGGGGCCTGGGCAAGGGCCCCTAGTGTCCTCGCTAAGGGCGACCTCAGAGGACCTAGGCATGGCAGGGGACCGTAGGCCTAGGACACAGCCTGGGCCGCATGCGCTTGAGCACGCTGCGTTTCCAATAAAGAGGGGTGGGAGAAAAATCCCGCCCCTGGTTACCATTCCAGGGCCCCACCTCCTGCCCTGTCCCTGTCCCCATAAAAGAAAAATGACCTTAACGTATTATCCTACATTTCCTGACCGACTACATTGCACTGGACGGTTTACATACCTAAACTCATATAATCCTAACAAAGGTATTAATTATGCACCACTTGTTACCACCCCCATCTCACGGATGAGATAAATGAGAATTAGCGAAAGTGAAGGACTATCGGAGGCTGGAGGCGGCAACCTAATGAGTGCTGGGGGCAGGATGGGAAGGCAGGTGTGTAGGAAGCCTACAACAAAAAGCCTACACCTGTGCTCTCAACCTTAAAGGCTTTGGAGGCCTTCATGTGGCCTGTTCTGTTTCTTGCCAGCATCTGTTCTTCTCCGGCAAAATTCCCATCAGGAGACCTGCAGAGAGAAAGAGTCAGCGAGCCAGCTTGTCAATTTCCTTTAAGGAATTTGGCCTAAACTGAAATCCCCAAACTTAAGTAATTCTCATGTTATCTTCACAGCTATGGGCCGTATCTTCTTACCACTTCCATAGCTCCCTACACCTAAGAGTTTTCTTTAAGTTCTTAAATTTCTCTAAATTGACTCACTTATTTTACTTCCCTTTTTAAAATGTAATTTAAAAGAAAAATTTTGTTATTACTATTAATGAAAGTTTTACATAATGTTCAATAAAGAACCAGTAATTATAAAAAAGAAATGCAATTTTTAAAAAAGTTATTGAAGTACTGTATACTATTGCCTGCCAAAGACCCTTTCCTTCCCTTTCTTTGTTTTTTTGTTAAAGGAAAAGGATAAAATTAGCAACTATTTGAGATTTTAAAGGAAAAGGAAAAAATTAGCAACTAGCACCCAACTGAGCCTTTCTACCTGATGTGCTCAGAAGATTGGGAAGATAATTGCTACTAAGTGATACAATTAAATCTAATACAAATGTGCAACACATAAAAATCATCTTATCCCACCAGCAGCAGTCAGCTTCCCACACTTGAGAAACAGGGAACCACCCGAATCTAAGATCCTTTCCAGTTCAAACTTTCTTCTAGTCATTAAGATACTCTGGAAAGAGTTTAAGTAGGGAGGAACAAAGTTCATTTTATAGAAATGAGGAAGCCTTTGGTAGGCTTTGCTCACCCATGTTACTGCTTACATTCATGAGATTAAAAGTGTGATCTTTGAAAAAATAGTAATTTTACAGTGGGGAAATCTGTTGGACACCTCTTAACTACATGATCAAAGTTAACATCATCACCAATATTGGGACAAACTGAAATCCAGTACCTGCTATTGCAATGTACTGAAAGGGGACACAGCAGTTTTCTGGAATTTCTGCCCAAAATGCATTACTTGATTCTAATCATAAGAAAACATTACAGAAAACCAAACTGAGGAAATTGTATAAAATAACTGTCAAGGTTAAGAAACAAAAAGACTGAAGGAGTACTCCAGTTTAAAGGAGACTAAACAGATAGAACAACTAAATGCACTGAATGATCTTGAATCCTGGACCAGGAAAATAGCTAGTTACAAAGGACATCATTGGGACAATAGATGAAATTTGAATAGGGAATGTGGTTTAGGTCATAATATTGGATCAATTTTAAGTTTCTTGACTTTGGTCATTGTACAGTGGTTATGTAAGAGAATACCCTTATTCTTGGGGAAAACTCACTGATTTATTTTGGGATAAAAGAGCATGATATCTGTAATCAACTCTCAAATCATTTTGGAAAAAAATTATATACAAATGTAGATATGTGTGTACATTTGGATAGATAGATCATCAAAGAATGATAAAGCCAATGAACAAAATGTTGAATCTAGGTAAAGGGCTCCTTTTGAGAAGTTCCCTGTATGATCCTTGCACCTTCTCCATTAAATTTGAAATTATTACAAAGTAAAAAGTGTTCTTGGTTTCCTGCAGGCCAACCTAAGCTTCAGAATGTTCCAGGACATAGATGACAATTGCAGAAGTATTTGGCTCCAGTTTTGTTAAGAGTGTCTGAATTTCACTGCCTTCGTCACCCCTGGGCTCATCTCCATCTTCCTCTCAATATGGGATAAAGAATTCCCACTGTTATTGCCTACCCTTCACCCCCTCTGTATTCAGGGGCTCCTGTCCTACATTATTGGCTCTTCCTGTTTCAGGTGGAGGGTTTTCCCTAGTTCCTTGAAGCAAACTTAGAGAGGTTGTTCTGCTGCTGCTTGAGAAAGAATCCTAGCTCTGCTTTTGACAGCTCCTCCCTTGGCTCCAGGAGTTGGGGCCAAGTTCTCCCACATAAGCGGTTAGAGAGCTTCCTGTGGGTGGCTGCTTTCCCATCATAGCCAGAGCCCTCTTTGCCAACCCTGGAACACAGGACTGTGAGGTCCATTCTTCCCAGGGCCCATGTCCACCAGGAGCCAGCAGCTCTAACTTCTGCTTTTGCTTTCGAGCCGTTTACCTGGGACGTGCAAACACTCTGACCTCCACTCAGTTTCCAGAGCCCTGACAGTTTCCTCCCAGGTCCTGGCACCTTGCATAGAAACAGGGCTCTGGTGTCCTCACTTGATAACCCAGAATCCTTGTTATGTTCTGCATTTGAGCTCTCCCAGCCCCGTTTCTAGGAAGACAACAGAGTTACATGCAAATGCAAATGAAGGGATGATACAAAGCAGAACAAGTAAAGCTCATGAGGAAAAGCAAATTTCTCTTTCAGCCTTGACTTGAATTGAGGTTAAAGCTGTGCTTAATCAACTCACCCTTCACTCATTCCCAAAAGCTGCTGCAACCTGAGTAAGGGATTGTTTCATTCCAAATCACTCCCAGGGCCATTAGTTACGAATGATGTACAGAAATCTATAAAACAAAATTCCTAATTGCCCAGGTGATAGATGCTTACAACAACAGCTGGGCCTGTTGGATTCCACGTGGCCCTGTGCCTCCTGGAGAAAGACACAGCATCAATGAGATGACTGCGTCACTAGCATCTGGGGCCCTCATTGAGAGCAGTAAATAAAAACAGAGGCACAGTTTCCTCCTGGAGAGAAAGACAGAAAGGAGACATGGATGTTGACAGCCAGGCAGGGGCAGTCAGCTGGGGTTAAAGGTGGCCTCAACACAGCAGACCCCAGAGCAGAGGGACTGCATCAGGGCAGGGGCACACTGATGACATGTCCTTCTTATCCTCTTCCCATCCTGCCACCAGGCCCACCACAGGACCCAAAGGTATCTGATCTTACCTGGGACTTGAAATTGACAGGGTAGGGGCCCCTAATTGAATCACTCAATAAAGATGTATTGAGGACTTCCTGGTGCCAGGCATGTGACTGTTACAGGGATCTAATTCTGAAAAATATTACAAGGCAATCATTCACAGAGAGAATCAGACTTCAGGTGGGTTTCAAAGGATTGTGTGTGTCAAAAGGAGGTACATCTCTAGGTGTGACCAAATGTACATTCACTGAGCGGTCAATACCAGGACATGCAGCTTACACTAGCATGGCTGACACACGATGGCTTTGTCACTGACTCATTAGAGCAGAGTGCCTGACTGGCAGCTTGCCTGTACCATTTGCCAGATGGGGCAACTTAACCCCTCTTGACTTCAGTTTCCTCATCAGAAAACTAGAAATGATCACAGTATCCAATTCTTAGAGTTGTTACCACAAATTTGGCTTGTTAGAAAACATTCTGTAAGTATTAGGGATGGTGATAATAGTAATAAGATTATCCTAAGTTTGTTTGAAACCGAGGAAAGGGTATTCATATCAATAACCTGGTTGCTCCAATAACCACATGCAATTTGCAGTCCTTTGTGTGATATTTGACAAGTGTACTTACTACTTCTGTTAGTGTTAGTACAATTAGTTTAAATATTAAAACTAATTTATATTCCTTAAAACATAACTACTTTCTCTGTGGCTCTAAATAGATTTATTTTCTTAAAGAAATGGCCTGTGAGGATTTAGAAGGGAGGGACGAGTTCTGTAACGTAACAAGCTGGAGTCGGTCCAGAGAGGAAAGATACAGGTGCAAAAGGACCAGCAATGTCTGAAACATGAACAAGAGGACTTGGGTTGGGCAGGATGCCGCCTTCTGGGCCCAGCACAGAGTAGGCCTCTGATTAATGAGTGATGCTCTTTATGATTCGGAAGACCCATTTGGAAGAGGAAGTAACTGATTATGTGCAGGACCAGAGAACGGGCCTAAGACAGCAGGATGCATGGATGCAGGGTCAGCCCCATATGAAGAACTCCGTGCCAGCGTGCCCAGTAATGACCCAAGCTGTCTCCAAAAGCACGGAGAGCTTCCCAGCTTTGGGAGTTTTCTAGCTGAGGCAATTTGCCCAGTTGCCAGGATTACTGTAGAATATAATAGCAAGTTGGCTGAGAACAGACTAGATAAAATGTCCCTTCCGTTTCTATGATCATATGATCTTGTGCTGTCTGTGTGTTTTCACGAGAGAATAACTGTGGAGAGATGGAAAACATTGGCTTGCTAGTTGGAAGACAGAAGTTCCAACCCTGCCCTCTCATCAATGACCTTTAAGCAAATTATTTACCCTTCTAACTCGCAGTTACTCAACTGCAGGTGATCTTCTCCCATTCCACTGGGCACTTGCAACCACAACTTGCTTATTCATGCTCTGGGCTTTTATTCTTGTCATTCCTGCCACCTGATAAGCCTCCCACTTCAGCCATTCCAGAGCCTTACCAGCAAAAGATCCCCTTGTCCACACGCTCAATTCGATTTCCTACAGCAGCATGTGGCGGGTGTGGATTGGACATTACAGACTCGGAAATGTCCCTCCCAGGCAATGCCGGCCCCCAGCCCCCCTGCAGACAACCACATCTGGCCACTTCAATGTAAGCTACCATAACCCTAATGGTGCCTCAGTCATTTCACAGGGAAACTCCACTACACTCATTATTGCTTGTTAATTTGTTTTTTTCTTCCCCCAACAGAGTTTATTCTAAACTCCTGAGGGATCTTATTATACAATAGCCATTTAGTGTAATTGATGGAAAAAAGGCTTCAGTCGAAGTTATCCTTGGTCCTATGCTGCTACCTGTAATTGTAGCTCCACCCTCGGCTTGTCAGGCTGCCCTCTGCCACCCAGATGCAGCCATTTGCTAAGTCACTTCGCCCTGCTGCAGTCCCCAGCTGCACTGTCTACTCACACAGGGCCTCTGCTCTTGGTCATGGAACCCATCAGGGACCTCCGGCTCTTGGTGACTTCCACACCCTCCTCCAGGATCCAGTGAACGTTCAAATACCTAAACTTGCCAGTCTGACCAGATAAATTAGGGGACCTTCTCCAGCCTGCATCAGGCTGCCATTTCTACTCAATTTCCACCCATTTCTACAATGCATGAAAGACCTTTTTGGGGTTTGTTGGATTCCAGGATCACCTCAAGGAAGTTTGACATTATTCTTCTTTCTTCTTGGATCCCAAAATTCCAAAGAAGCTCTCTCCTGCCCTCCTACATCCAACTGTGACTCATCATCTCCCTTCGTCTTCCCTCTACCCAGCTAAATGAGCCATTCTCTAAACATGCTGGTGGCAGCAGCGCTGGTGGTGGGGGATTTCCTGTTACACTCCGCTTCCCTGAGAAAAAGGCCCTTGCTAGGCTCGTGAATTTCGATCAGGCAGGTGAACCCCTTCAGCAATGCTTCATACAGTGCCACCACCAGCGCAAGCCATACCTCCTGGCAAATTAGGAAAAGGTGTCACCTTTGGGTTGGAGGGTGTGCCTTCACTCCTCCAGGGCCTCCAGGGCCAGGCCTAATGGGGGCATTTCCCCAGCTGGGAAAGCCAAGCTGAGCAAAGGCCAGACTTTGCCCACCACATCCTTCTTAGAAGGGCTTTGGGAGCTGCCCAGACCTCCCGGCGGGCCGCAGCAGCCCTCGGCAAGTGCCCAGGAGGCTGCTGATCCACGCAAGCCTTCCCTAGACTAACCCTGCCCTCACGAAAGCCTTTACCCCTACACACCTCCTTCTTGGCTCATACTTTACTATAATGCATTTGCTTGCAATTTGCTCCTCAGTGAAAAAGAAGTAGAGGAAAGATGGTACAATTCCTCATTGCTTCAGACTTGCCACGAGTCAAACTTCTGATGCTTGGGTCGGAGGCGTTTGAAGTTTGCATGCCAGTTCTGCCACTTATAGCAGAGCTGCTTCTAGAGCCTTAGTTTTCCCAGGTTAAAATGGGAATAATAATAATAATAACCGTCTACCCCATGGGGCTATTGGATAAATTAAATGATGTAAATATGTATAGTGGGCTATGTACCCAATTTCTAGGCACGTGAAATGGTTTTTCTATAGACATTATCATACTGAAATTATCCCCCTCTATAACTGAATCATTTAACTCTGGAATACATATTGATATGCATAATATATTTAACCCTCTTTGCAAAATAAAACATCACAGGGATTTTTGCAATCCCGTCATGGTTATTTAGCTGCTGAGCAGTTCTTTGGCAGCAGGGGGCAGCAGTGTACATATATTGTATATAAGAAATAACACTTTCCTTTGAACACCAGAGCCTGAGTCAGAAAAAAAGAGTGTAAGTCACCTAAGAGGTACAATGCACACTGTCTAAGTCATGCGCACACTTATAGCTTGGACTCAAACTGTACAAAAGTAATTCATGCAACCAAAACGTTTGTACCCATGTAATATTCTGGAAAAAAAGCATGTAAATAAGTATTGAGCAAACTCCTTCCTTTTAGCTTCCTAAATTTTATCTTCGAAAGTAACTCCCTGGATATACTAAAATGGTATATTAATATAAGACAGGCCCTTATTTGTTTTTTGTTTTTATGATTTTGTTTTTATTTGTTGAAATTTTATCATTTGAAGGTGCCCTTCTCTTTGCTTTGAAAGAATATTCAACATTGGTGAACTAGATTTATTTGTTGCTTTCTATTGCATTTAACTTTCCTTATGTGTGATTAATGTATCTTAGCCATAATTTAATATATTTGAGAGAGAAAAAAATCCAGATTCTGGACATATAATTAAATTGTGAGAATTGTAGTTGACATAGCTATTTGAAAAATCAAAACTTACAGTTTGAATAGCCCTACTAAAGACACAAATATGCTAGCAATTTTAACAATAATAACAGTTAACATTTTTTGAGTGCTTACTTTGTGCCAGGCCCTGGGATAAGTGTATCACACAAATTATTACCTTATTCAGTTTTCATAAAAACTTTATGAAGTAAGGACAATTGTCCCCATTTTACAGATGAGAAACTGGGACTCCGAGAAGATAAGATAGCGTAATAGCCTCCCTCTGTTTATGGCTTATTTTTCATAGTTATTTTATCTAGCCAACCTTTTTACTTGCCTTTTAGTCTAAATTTTTTATTTAAAAGAAACCAAATTTTTATTTTTTTTCTTTTTTTAAGAAAAACATACCCCTTTATCCATGAGTGAAGAACTGCTCCTAATACCACTTCTCTGAGGTGCGTCTGTGCCAACTCCGCACCACTGGGTCCCTGCAGAATTCACTGTAATGCCCAACAAATTCCAACGTGATGATAGCTCAGACATCTCGCAGCCAGGATTTGATTTTGTGTGTGTCAATTGAACCAACTGTGCAGTTGCTGAAACAGAAAGGGAAAAATCAGCTTGTCCTTATTTTCTTGAATATATACAAAGATGTTTTAAACAATAAAAACTTTGAGCATCTGTGCTTTTATTGCTACTGTTGTTACGGCTGCCGTTATCTTTTTTCCCAGGACTTAAATCCCACAGACTGTCCACCTCTCAAAAGAGCAATGTCTGTGGGTAATTATGGGAAGATGCAGCTGAGTGTATCTTGGCTACTCTCCCATAAGTGGGGTTCCAAACCCTTTCTCCTTCCTCTCTCTTTCTCTCTGTTGGCACTCCCTTCCTTCTGGAAGCTTCTTTGGCTTTTTTATGCCTTTCTGATCTATTCTCTCTCTCTCTCTCTCTCCCTCATTTTAGTCCCACGTTTCTTTCTCCAACTCTACCTTGGGAACAGCTCCTTTTCCCAAACCAGCTCCTCTTTGGTGACTTCCCTTTCCCTTTTCCTCATAGTTAACCAGCTGATAAACCCATTTATTTCCAAAACTCTTGCATGGCCACTTTGGCAGATCTGACAGGTGGGCTCGCTCAGTTCTGTTCCCTGCCCCGGCAGGTGGCCTAGTGCCTGCTGGAGACTGCACACATCCTCACAGCCCAGGCTCCACGTGTGGCCTGACTCCAATCAAACAGGTGACAGCGAGTTGGTGTCCGTGCCACCTGGAAGCAGAAGTAACGTTGAAAGGCAAAGTCTGTGCTGCGGCTGGCAAGCGGGGTCCTGGCACTCGGTCACGGAAGCGGGCTCTTTTTCTCTGCAGCAGCTTTTACAGGGTTCTCCACATGCAGTCTCTGGCTTCCTGGATATGGAGATGCAGAGTGCAGACCATTCGGAATGCCAGCAAGCCTGGGGGCCTATAGCCATCAGCTGTGTGCTGGTGGCCTGGTCCCCTGCTCCCTGATCACAGCAGAGCTGGCCACAAAACTGTTGTCTTGGTAGACCCACCTGAAAACTCTGCTCAGAATCTGTTCTTCTAGCCCTCCAGTGATTTGGAAGGCTGCTTATTCTCTGATTTAATCACTTTAGGTCAAGTTACTGCTGAACCCTGCCCCATCATTGATTAGTAAAAGGAGTGAGTAGAGGCAACACACTCTCAAATACGGGAGTCCGTTAGGGGCTATCTGACAGGTTTGGGTCAGTGACCGTCACAGGATGAGATCCTGAGAGTCCGTAGCACGCACGGACCCGGGTCATCTGACCAGCCCACCAGAGATCATGCTGCCTCACTAGGCGATGACACTGTGCTCTTGAGATGGTGTGAACAAGAAGGAGCAGGACACTCTAGTATGACCCATGGATGTCCGTGATTCAAGGACAAATTCCATTCAATGCAATGACCTGCCACCCTACAGATGTTTCCAGGAGACTAGTGTTGTGATCACGAGCTTGTTGAGATATACTCCACAAAGAGAAAAATAAGATGGTGCACTCTGCTCCCCATTCCAGGGAGAGGCAAAAAACTTGATGAGAATGTCAGGACACTTTGAGTGGACAGTTTCAACTCATTTACTGAGTAACCTCTAAGGTAACTTTGAGCGGGGCTGAGCGTAAGGAGGCTTTTCAACTGGTCCAGCCACAATACAGGCAGCTCTGCCACTTGGCCTCATGAGTCCAAGGGCCTCTGTCAGCTCAGAGTGCTGGGTAGAGCCTATGGCAAACCTGGGTGGAAGAATCACAGCTCAGACCCCTGGGTTTTGAAGCAAACCATGTCTTCTTCTTTTAATAACTCCTCTCGGCTCACTCTAGGGCCCTTCTAGAGACTAAACACCCGGATAAAGGACACCTGTTGACCTTGTAGAGAGAGGTGCCGCTCTGAACTGGGTGTTGTCTGGCTCCTCAAGCTGCCAGGTCAGGCCTAACCCCCAGCGTGCTGAGTGGGAATGGCATTTGGGGAATCCAGCCGGAGCATACCCTCAAGGCACAAATCAGCTGTGTGAGCAAAGCCTGTACCCCCGTGCGCCTACTCTGACACACCTGTGGCCACGTGGAGAGCTCCCACCAGTTGATTAAAGCAGAAAAAAAAATCAAACATCAATCAAACAGGGCTTCACAAGTTGAAAGTTGTCTGCTGCAAAGTTACGGCCGTAGTCAGAGGTGGCCCTGAAGGACGGTGTCAAATGGGAAATCACGCTCACGGCTGAGCTTGGAACAGCCCATCTCAAAGTCCGTTTTGCTTGCAGTGGGAGAGCTGGCCTGGTGTGTGGGAAATTGCTATAGTTTGGACAAATGTTCAGGGACTTGGGAGGAAAAAAGTTGGAATTTGGTGACAAGGGAGTCTGGAGAAGAGGAAGGCACAGGGGCATCTCAAAGTGGGGCCTGAAGGTGGCTCCCCTAAGGCCTCTGGAGTGGTGGTTGGCAGCAGTCAAGAGAAAAAGACCCCTACACTGGAGCTGTTAGGCAGCCTCCTCCCCACCATCCCCACTCAAGGCTCAGTGGGCTCATGAGTAAAATGGCTTCAGCGGAAGGGAAAAAGCTGTGGCAGAGCCCAGAGAGGACTTCTCACCAAGGCTGACCCTTCTGTTGTCCCTGGGCTGGCTCATGGACTGCACTGCTGAGCATTCACATTGCCTGCAGCAGCAACCAGCGAGGAATCCCGTTCTTGGACCACACCCTGGAGGACCCAGCTGCTGCCCATCAGAAGGTTGATGATGTTGAAACTGTTTCATCATTGAGGGGATAGAAAATTGCCCTCAGTGGAAAGGACTTATGCTGGATAAGAAGTTCCCATCTCTGCCTACCATGCTCCCTCCTGCAACACAATCTGCCTTATCCATCATCATGGTATCCAAACCATATTGCTTCTCAACTAGGAACTCATGTCTAGGCACAACAATTAAGGCAGTCAGAGTTCCCTGCTCTTGCCACGTACTTCACCATCTGCAACTGGCCTTCAGGGCACGCAATTCCAGGGCCAGTGGAAAGCAATGCTTTGTTAGGTCGAGGTGTGTTGTTCTTAACGTGGTTATCTGCTCTGAACCAGCAATCGTATCGGGTGCTGATTCTCCCATGGTCAGAACACATTGTTCTGGAATCCAAAAGATGGAAATTGGGGTGGCATCTCTTACCATTTCACCTAATAATGCACTCACAAACACTTAATCCTCATCTCTTCAACTATGGTTGTGCTGGTTTAGAAGTCTGAGATTCTAAGGACAAAATTATTCTGCCATTACACTCAACCACTTTCCCATAGCCAACTGGCCTTTGGCCATTTCAGGTTCCTTGTGTCCCTGAATAAACAGGCAAAACAGGGGGGTTACCACATTGACTGGAAATACGAGATGGATTATCCAGGGGAAATGCAGTTCCTGTTAAATTATGCAGTTGATGGGAGAATGTCCCTCACACCCAGACATCCTGTGGAGTGGCCGGTTACCATGTCATCTCAAGTGGTAAAAGTCGAGGAAAGACCATGGGAACCAATTCAGCATGGACCGGCCCAAGGTTCACACTGTTCATGAATGGAGGTTTGGGTTGCCCCCGAAAAAGGGCCCTAACCTGCTGAGGGGCCGGCTGAGGGCAAAGGCAACGTAGAATTGACACTGGAGAAGGAAGATATCAATAATAAATACCCAGGAAACCTCATGATCAGTTGCAGAAATGAACACTGTTGGTCGTGACAGCTAACGTATTTTTTGTCTCCATGCTGCATCGTCACATTGCTTTCTCTCTCCCTTTACCCTACTGTTCGACAAAGGGTTTGTTGGTGGGTGTTAACGTCATAATTTTATCCACAAAATATAAAAATAGAGGACTATGATTAAACTAAAGGAGGGAGGACCCACACCCAGAAATGAATGCTGCAACTGACAACATTTGGAGTCTCTGCTTTTGGAGAAAAGTTGAAAATATTCTCATTTGCACCAGGGATGGTTTTATTACAATTATGAGAGAATTTCTGTTGCTGTTGTGCGGTTTGAAAGTGTAAGTGCGGCAAGATGGGGAAGCTTGGGTGTCCAATAGCCAAAGTTGTGGTCTGTGGTGAGAACTGGATGTTAGGTCCCCCCCAGCCCACCCTTGTCCCTGGCCTTGCTGCAAGCTGGAGGCTGAGAAACCAGAGACTGCATTTCCCAGGTGTCCTTCCAGCTCAGGCTTCCCACTTGACCTTGCCACACAAGCCCTCTCTGAGCTACGAGAAAGAAAAGGAGAAAGGTGTTTAAACCCAGCTTTGGGCTGTGTTCTTAGCTACAACAGAAAGTTCAAGGTTGTTCAGGTTAGAAAGTTAGGAGATGGAATCCTTACTCTGCCACTACGTCCTACGAGGATGTGGGCAATTTATTGACCTTCTCAGAGCCAAGCTTCAGTATCCCGTGAGTAAAATGTTAACCTATACCTAGAAGAATTATCACAAGAAATAAGTTTAAACCACCTAGTAGAGTACCTGGCACAAGTCACGAAATTTCATTTCCCTATAACAATTGACAGACCCATCTGGCTGTCAGACAACTGATCCTATCTTTCCCAGGGCCGTGAGGAATAAAAAAAAAAAAAAATGTGCAACATTACAGGAACGATAAGAAAAGAATTTATGACATTATATAACAAGGCATGAAGCCAGGGGAAATTTTATCCTAACTGGGGTCTGATTTCTTTTTGGCGGTAGAAAGTTATCTGGGCAGAAGCCCCCTTTAGAATACAGGACCAGTATCACATTAAAACTTCTGGACGATATCACTGTTTCAACAAGTATATTTAAACATATCTGCCCAGAGTTTACAAGTGAGAGAGCTGTGTTCCTATGCAGCCCTGCTTCCTCTACTGTCTTGATTTACTTCTCTCTAGGAGCAGGAAGTACTGTTTAATACACAGGAATTGCCTACAGGTATATTTTTTTAGTACTCTCCAAGTTAAAGTTTCTAAAATATGTTGTGACACGCTCACCACTTTCATGTTACAGCAGAACTATTTAAAATGTTTGCTCTCAAAATTCGCCCATGATTCCAACCTCCAGACGTAAAAAAATATATATAAATTCAACCCGTTTCTTCACAGTGGAAACCACCACTTTTTAAACAATAAAGCAAAGTTAGCTGTCAGGATTGGTCGTCCTAGTGAGGCTATTGTTCTCGAAATGTTTGGCACCCAATAACCCTGAACAGAACAAGAAAGCCATTCATTAGCCAGTAACAAAATATACAATGTGGGATATATTTTCTTGTATAAACTACTCAGTACTTCCCTTGTCTAAGGTAGAAGGAGGAAATTCCCCTTTCGGAGAATTGGTTTGGAGGAGAGAATGGATCTAGTTTCTCTTTTATTAAAATATGTCATGGGCTTGATGAAAGTTACATGTGACACTTAAATATTTTCAGACTGTATTACTTTGATTTTTCTTTCATACCAAGGAATATAGAAACAATGAGCAGATGTTTAGGAATATACCTACCTAAGCATAGTACTTAGATATTATTTAATAAATGTATTAGTTCCACTCATATTTTAGGGGGTAAGAGGAAGGGGGTAAGTGGAAGAATAGGAGATAAAAGAGAAAAAAAATAACCAAGAGATAGATGGTTAAAGAGGACGAAAATGAGACATTATAAATAGAGAAAAAGAAAGAGAAAAAGGTATTAACTTTAAAATATAAATAGAAAACACAGTGCTAAATAATCTGCACTCAAAGTCTAGGTCTTGGGTGAGTGTGAGAGTGAAGCTGTTTATTTCTCTGTCTTTTCTACTTGCCAAGTCTGTGTATTCACCACTGTATGGCTAATGCTCAGCACAAGGCCAATAAACTCTTGTTCAGTAATTGAGTGAAGTTGAGGAATCACCACAGAACTAGTAAATGTCAGTCACAAAGACCTTGAAAGGTACACCCTGTCCATAGCCATTGTTTGGCTTATCTTGGTTCTTTCCAGTAATAAAGAACACACTTTTTTACGCGGTTGGAGATACCTTTCTTCCAATAGGATACATCCTCCAGCCTAGATCTATCACCAGTTTAGCCCTCAGGACTGTAGCCAGCAGGTCTGGTTCCTCTTCTCCAGGACAGCCCAGCATAAGCCAGCTGTGCACCCACCCCAAGGTCACCTTGAAACCCCTCTGGTTCCTTAAACCTGTTTCCAGTGCCCTCATTATCGTGACTTCATTCTCCGAAAGCTTTTCCTTACTCTTCTTCTTTTCAAAGCTTAGCTCATTATCTTGGCGTGGTCTGAACAACACCAAGGAAAGGGGCCTCGTTCTAGAAACTGCAGGTGTAATACTGTACTTGCAACTCAAATGACTTTTCTTTGGGCAGCCACAGGGTAATAAGAAGAGCTCACCACTGAAGAGCACTTTACAGTTTACATGCTTCACACTGTAAAAAAATTTCCATCCCTCCTCTGGGTACAAAGCTCTGGGAAATTGTTGAAATAGGACAAGGAAGTGTGTCTTTGCTCAAACAAACTACGCACCAACCCTTCTTCCCACTAGGGACGTTCCCAAGTGCTCTTTTCCTTCCACTTCTGCATTTAGCAAGGCTCTCCCTGGACTTACCCTTATTTGCCAACATGCTGTGAGCCTCTACATTAACCACGGGAATTTAACAACCCAGCTTCAAACCTTTCCCTGCCCAGCATTCTGGTTAAGAGGGTGCGAGCTGAGCCAGGTTACATAATGACTTGGCTGCAGGAATTCAGGCAATTGATGCAATCTCCATTCCATGTCCTGTAAAGTGAGGATAATAATAATGCTGACCTCCTTGAGTCCCTAGGAGATACAGCAGTAGGTAACAACCCCTAGATTGGGGATGGGGACTCAGTAAGTCCCCAGGAAGTATTAGTTAGTATCACAATGCTTACCCTGGGTCTACCTCCTAAGGACAAACCCCCATGATTTATACAGTCACACAAAAGAGTGGCTGACTGTTGGCTCCAAAGTGTCTTGGGTAGGATTTCTTAATATTGAGCTCCTGAAGTGGTGTGCTAAATTACGCAAATACATCATCTGAGGAACTGACATCCAGGTCTCCCACCCCCTCCCCCAGATATTCCGATGCACGCAGTCCTGAGTAAGGCTCTGTTCCCTAGATAACGAAAACAGGCAGACAGGGATGAGAACCACAGATGCTTAGCAAGGCTCTTAACGAAGGTGGGCCTCAGATCACTTGTATGGTGTAGGGAAAGAAAATTGTCAAGGCACCCCTCCCAGAAACTCTGATCCCGTATGTCTGAAGTAGGGCCGAATAACTGTTTCTAAATCTATAGAGGTGATTCTGTGCTCTGGAGAACCACTGGTTGACAGATTTTCATCACGTGTTCAAGTATAATGAAAAAAGGTTGGCTCCTAAACAGAAGTCAGTGATGTGATATGTGCCTGGGATGAGGTTCCCCCAGCCAGGCGCTTCTCTCATCTGGGCCCAGATGTTCAGCCCTAAGCTCCCCAGGGCCAGCTGCTCTCGGAAGGGAACAAGGCCAGGGACCCCGGATTTTTTCCTTCCCAATCAGGCAAATCACCAACCAGAACAGCTTTCTTCTTCACTGAGAGTGAGAAAGAGCGGGAGAAATGGCTGAAGCCATGACATGCCTTCTTTATCTTTAACCATGACATCCTAGACTGAGTGAAACAGCTTTGAGAAAGTTGCTTCTATTTCGGTCAGCATGTGCATGTGAGAGCAGATTTGCAACAATAACCGATAAAAATGAAATCCAGGAAGAAGTAGGATATTGTCACTTCATTTCACACTCACCAAATATAGATGTGTAAATTGACAAGCTTGTATGAAGAAAAAAATAAACTCAAGTAAAATTTCTGAGTTCTTTAATATATTCTGTTTTTAAAAAAAACGTATTTATATATCAACATAAGTATATCTCCTGTGCTTCGCTGAGATGAGTTTTCCATTATTTTGATATTATCCCTCCTGTATTTATGGTGATAAAATACCCTTTTATAAAAAAGAAATGGTGGTATATCTGCTTGTTCATTTGTTTTTAATGACTTTGAAAAATAAAGAACTGGCAACTCTGTGTTAGTCAACTGTCTTCCACTGTGCATCTCCCACAACTTTTATTGAACTGATCTGTGAAATCCAGAGTCTTGGAAACAGGTTGTCTCTGCAAACCACTTTTCAAAGTGCTTAACCAATGTATAAATACCTGTACCTACACCTACAGAATGAATATCTCCAAAATATTGGCACTTAACAAGTGCCCCAGATGCATACTGAAATTTGACAACCAAACTGGAGGCATTATATTTTTAAAAGGAAAGTTTCTTTACTCAAATGTATCTATAACTAGTGACACACCATAATGAAAGGAAGGACAAAATGCATCAAGTATTTTGGGGAAGTGTAGACTAGTGAATTTGAAAAGTACTCTTTTTAAATAATAAAAACAAAGCCTAGAAGAGAATGTTGGACAGATAGATGGGAGAATGGATAGATGGATGGGAGGATGGATACATGGATGGATGGATGGATGGATACATAGAAGGATGGATGGGTGAATGGATGGATAGATGGATAGGAGGATAGATGGATGGGAGGATGGATAAATGGATGGATGGATGGATGGATGGGTGCATAGAAGGATGGATGGGAGGATGGATGGGTGGATAGTAATGGTTGGGAAACTGACAGAAAAAAAGGATGGAGGATAGAAAAAGGAAGACTAGAAAGAATTGGGAAGAGAGAGAGAATTAGATGAGGAGGTGGAGGAAGAGAGAGAACTATAACAAGGTGTGTAGGTAGCATCTAGAAAAAAGTGCTGAGAGTGACTCCACATGTGGAAATAGTGATCATGTCCTCTGTTTCCTCTTCTGAAAATGAATAAGCTGTCCCTGATTATCACCATGCTCTTTCCAGCTATAGCATTCTCCATGTCTATGAGGTAGACAAAGAAAAAGAAAAAGGAAGAAAAGGAAGTTTTGGGTTATATATTTGTATCCTATTGTCACTGTAACAAATTACAACCTTTGTGGCTTTATTCTCTTATAGTTCTGAAAGTCAGAAGTCCTAAGACCCAGGCAGCCTTCCTGTGTAGTCCCCATGCAGCTCTGATTCAGAGACCTAGTCTCTTTGCATCTTTTGACTCTACCTTCTTCTACTCAGGGCTTACAAGAGTGCCTTGGGGATAAGGTTGACAGGTTTAGCAAATAAAAATACAGGATGCCCTGTTAGCTTTGAATTTCAGATAAACAGCACTGTTTTTTTTTTTTTAAAGTATAAGTGAGTTCCGAATACTGCCTGAGACACAATTATGTTTGAGATTCAAAGTTAATGAGGCATCTTCTATTTTATATTATCTGGCAACTTTCCTTGGGGATCATGCTCGTTCCCCAGTCAGGTGGGGGAAAGAGCAGAATCAATCATGCTCTAAAGGGTGTTTATGGTCCAGGCGAGGATGCGTTTGCTCCCACTCTAGTTTCTCCCACCAAACTCCACCAGCCATTCTAGTCTCTTCTAATCTGCTTCAAAATGCGAATCTGATCATATTACCATTCTTTTTTTTTGTCATCCTCCCAAACTCCTTAATGTGGGGGTTAGGGGTGTCTTTACTCCTAACCTAACTCTGTAGCCTCATTCCTTACTCACTCTCCCTCATGTCCCCAAAGTCTGCCACCTTGTCTTCCTTCTGTCCCTTATAGGAATCTTGAGCTAAAACGGAATTCATCTGCCCCTCAGTAATTGCTCAGAGAGGGAGAAATATTTCCACTGAAGCAAGCTGAATGTCATTTAAATTAACACCCAGGGCTATGCAAGGAGGGAGTCTGCAAGCAGTCTTCCTACTTTCCTGTGAAATCCCAGATTCCTTTCTCTTTCTCTGTGGATTCAGACAGAGTCCAGGGTCCTTAACTGGCTTGAGCATTTTGGGTTACCATCTCCAAAAAGGTAGAAAAGAAACTGAAAACACAAAATAGTGCAAAATATGAATTTGTTTAAGACAGGGTGGTTTTTAGGCTTCCGTTTAAGAAAAATGATCTGACCCAATTTTCAACTAGGTCAAGATGTGGTAGACTGAGTGAAATCAGGAAAGGCACAAACTACCCGAGAGCAAAGGGAGACTTCTGTGAAGTCACTTCCTTGCTGCTCCTTTAGCTGGAGTGAAACTTACTTTTCCAGTTGAGCGAGGTGGTGCCCTGAGGGGTGAGGAAAGATGAGCTCATGACTTTGCAACCTCTTAATTGAATTTCCCCATCCTCCGCCCAACTTTTACTTTACCAGGTTTGCCATTCCTTTCTGCAATGGCTGGTTTTCCCCTGTTTTAATGACTTGGAGTGCCCAAAATGGGTGACTTTAAATTATTTTTCATCTTTTCTGTCCCCTTTTATTTTATTTTTGCAAGGTGGTTTATTTATTTATTTTATTTTGCAAGGAGGTTGGACATTTAGAAAATCTAACCATTTTTATCTTTTTTTCTTCTTCTATATTTTCTCCAACATCATAACTCTTCAATATTTTTTGGTCCTTTCTCTTGACTATTTACCTTAGCCCCTTTAAATGATCAAATTATTAAGATTTTTCTCATTTCTCTTCTAAAGACTGTTTCCATTACCTGATTTTGTTGATATTTGAAATTTAAGCCCTTTAAATTTCCTATAAATGTTTGTTCTTTTAGAAACGAGAAATAAAAATAAACCTTATTTTATTCTTGCCCTGTGAACTTTTATTAATAGTTTTCATGCTTCTATTAAACATTTCTGATCAATTTCCCTTTTTTCCTGCTAAAACTTTGTTTTCCACTTCTCTTTCATTTATTCTTCCTTTTCTTCATCTAGGAGGAAAACGATCTTAACCTCCCACCCTCTGCAGTCTTCTCTTCTTGTTTCTTCTCTCTTCTCACTGTATTCTTCCCTATATATATTTTTTATATCTGTAATATCTTCCTTCCCAGTCTCCCTCCTGATGCATTCTCTATTCTCTCTTCTTTTTTGTGTCTATGCCTTAATTTTCCCTTCTAAGTTTTCCTTGGTTCTGAATTTTCTGGTTACAGGCTCCTCCTGCTGGTATTCTGTGTCTTCCTTTCACTCAATGCCACGATGTTGTTGAATTCAGCTGCAGTTCATCTATTTTCCCTTCTTTCGAGATTTCTATTGTGTGCGATATTCCACAGTCTACTTATTCATTCTAAACCTGGTGGACCAGTTTGGAGCTACTATAAACAATGCTGCTGAAAACATTCCTGCACAAGAATCCTGGCACATGTATGCACGCTTTTCTCGAGGGCATGTATGAGACAGAACTGCTGAATCACGGAGGAGACATGTTCAGCTTTGGTAAAAATGCCAGCTATTTTCCAAAGGAGTTGTACCAGTTTACTTTTCCACCAGCAGGGCATGGGAATTCCTTTTGCTCAATAGCCTTACCAAGCCTTGCTCATCTGATAAGCAGGGATTGCGTTTTCATCTTTGCATGCCCAGAGCTATCCAACTGACCGGCGTGTAGAAGGTGCTGTCATCCATTTGTTAATTTATAAAATTCCCTTAGGTTTATAAATCATTATAAACTTATTCTATGTCTGAAATTTTCCAAAAATCCATCTTGGGAGGATTTATGGTCAGGTGTCTATGGACAACACCTACTCTGAAAATTTATTTTATGTTAACCTAAAAAATATTTGCTCCACTTAGTACTGCTGGCACATAGGGGGAAGTTAGTATCAGCCTTTGTACAGAGCAGCGTGAAGAGGCTGGGATGCATCACACGGCCAGTGCCTGGGGCCCTGAGACAAGGATGGACAATGCCCACTGTGGCTCTGTATTCTCAGCTCAGAAGGAGCCTTTCCACCTCCCCCTCACAAGTTCTGGATTCAAAAGATTTTGAGAAGCCCAGGGATTTCTGCTTACTATGGGAGAGGATGCAGGCAGGATATTATATTCCTATCTATCTCATGAAGCATCTCTTTAAACCCTCACTCCTAATAAATTATTAGATACCCATCAGTAAATTTTCTAAAATTACCAGTCTTTTTTTTTGAGACAGATTCTCACTCTGTCGCCTGGGCTGGAGTGCTGTGCCATCAGCCTAGCTCACAGCAACCTCAAACACCTGGGCTCAAGTGATCCTCCTGCTTCAGACTCCTGAGTAGCTGGGACGACAGGCATGCGCCACCATGCCTGGCTAATTTTTTCTATTTTTAGTAGAGATGGGGTCTTATTCTTGCTCAGGCTGGTCTCAAATTCCCGAGCTCAAGTAATCTTCCCACCTTGGCCCCTCAGAGTGCTAGGATTACAGGTTTGAGCCACCAGGCCAGCCAAATTACCAGTCTTTACGTACTGATCTTTATTAAAAGAAATGAAAAGAGTCACTTTTAGACAGACCTAACACTGTGTCTTCATACTTTTCTGGAGATCATTTACTAGGGCGATAACAGGAGTGAGATGAAGTGAATCATAAAGCACAAAAAACCTGAAACTTAAAAACACATGTTCAAGGATTTTTTTAAATGGCAGTTAAGTTTTGCTAATAAAAATTTCCCCACCTACAAACGAATGTTTCCCTTAACTCAGATGTTAATTGGGTGTATGAGTTATTGCTCTATACTATTCTTAAATGCCATTTGGTTAGGGCCTTTGTGATAAGTTGGTTAAAAATCCTCATCATTAGATATTTTTCATCTTTAATATTTTCTTCTTTAGACAATGTACATTTGAAAGGGTTCTTCAGATAGAATGTTAGGCGAATCCATGCCTATCAAAGAAATGGTTTAGCTTTAAAAAGAATTTTCTAGCAAGTTGATTAGAAAAGAGAATATTTGTCATTAGAAAATTTATGTAAAGTGTTCTGACAGTCTCAAAAAAGCAATGTTTGAGATAAGTAAAAAGAAAGAAACTCCAGGCGTCATCCCATCCTGTTGTTAACATCATTCCCTACAAACTTCATCACATTCTAATAAAGATGGATGAATCCTTATTAGTGAATTTCAGTTATGAGTCAATAAAACATAAAAAATATTAAAACTTTACTCCAAATGACCACATTTGCCCTCCTCATCAGCCATGTTATTTTTTAAAATCAGAAATAAAGAACTTTTTGTAAAAAGAGAATGTTATTGGTAAGGGGAAAAAAACACATAAATGGCAGGGACTTTGCAGAGTAAAAACAGCACAGAGCTGGGGCTCTGAGGGTCACATTCTAGATCCTTCTTGGCATATACTTGAACAAGCTCCCTAAACTTCAATTTCTTGGCATGTAACATGAATGCAATTAGACAATATCCAAAAATCACACATAGGCTTCCATTTATGTGATAGATTAATACTAAGTCACAGAAGTAATGAGAATTATTTTTTTAAAATCAGGGAAAGATCATAACGTTTTACATATTCAAATGGTAAAACTAGACAAACAAAAAAAAAATCCATGGCACATTTCCCAAAATGGCTAAAAAATTTTTTTCTTAACAACACTAAACAACACTATGTGGAGCAACTGGAACTCCTATGAATGATTGGGGAGAGTTTAAAATATTATTACCATTTATGAAAAAGATTCACCACTTCCTCATAAAACTAAATATACATTTACCCTTTGACCCAGCAATGCTGCTCCTACTTACTTACCCAAGAGAAAGGAAAATATATGTCCACAAAAAGACTTGTACAAGAATGTTCATAGTAGCTTTATTCATAATAATCCAAAACTAGAAATAGCTTATATGTTCATCAACAGGCAAATGAATAAAAAATCATGGTATATCTATATAATGAATTACTACTCTATAATAAAATAAGATATTAATTACTTAATACATGCTACCACATGGATGAATCTCAAAAACATTACACTGAGTGAAAGAAATCAACACTAAAAAAGAAAATGGTGTATGATCCCATTTATATGAAGTTTTAGAACAGATAAAACTAATCTACGGTGAAAAAATAATACAATGGTAGCCTCTGGGATTGGTAAGTATTGATGAAAAAGAGGTATGACATAACTTTCTAGGGCAGGAATAATTTTATATAAGTTGAGAGGTTTGGATTACGCACGTATATGCATTTGTCAAAATTTATGGAATGATACACTTAAGATTTGTGCATTACATTTTATGTAAATAACCTTTAAAAAGAATTTGAGTGCTATAAACAAATATTGAACTATACTTAATGATATGTAGGTTGAAATGGCTAAAAGTATGGTGTATTATGTCTGCAATTTATTTTAAAATTTATCCAAAATATGTCGGAATGATAGACAGATGGATTTAGGAGATGAAGCCAACAGAATTATATATGTTAGTCATAGTATTTAGTGAGTGTATGTGTCCCCCATACAATTGCTTCAATGTTTCTATATATTGGAAAACTTTTATAATAAATTGTTAGAGAAACAAATCAAAGATTAAAAGGAAAGAACTGAACCTAATTACTTGTCAAATTGATACTACAACAGAGAAAAAAACTTATTTCAAGGGATTTTTTTTAACACAAATTTTGTAAAAAGTTAATAACTTTTTATAAAAACTTGGTGGGAGATAGTCTAAGGACAAATAAACCTTAAAAAAAAGATAAACTATATTTAACGGTTTTACTGTTAGTAGTAATATTACTACTGTTGTTTTAAAACTATTTTATATATACAATACCTTGGGGTACATAAGATAAAACAAATAAGTAAGCAACAAGTATTTATGTTGTTGCCATTATGAACAAAGATCATTGGAATAAAAAGAAAGAGACCAAAACTAGAATCCAAGAAGTTAAGTATAAATTCTGTGATATTAAATTTTATTGGAAATGCCAATGTGAACCCATGCATTTTAGAAATATATTTCCTAGTTCTTCCCCTCTGGAAGGTATTAGAAGCAGTGACACCTACTTGCAGTGAGTAGCTCAGAACTCAGATGTTGCTTTCTGCACACCATCGCCCTCTACCCCAACAGAATATAGCTTCTCAGGAAAGTAGCTGATAGGTCCGATACAGAGAAAGTACAAGGTCAACCTGGGACTTCTTGTTGCGGAAAACAAGGAATGCTCAAAGACTAGTGGCACAGGTCAGAAGGGCACAAGAGCCAAATTTAGGATAATACGGGCTCCACAAAGAGTAAATGATTATGACACCTTGAATAAATTAAAATCCATACTATATAGAAAGAGGAAGGAAAACATACATTTGCTGCCATTGGCAGTTACACATCACACCAAATCCTTACTGTGCAAAATGGTTACATTTTTCTAGCTATGGATAATCCTCAGGGGCAGAGGGAAAGCTCTTCTTTACAGAAGAATTTCAGCTAATAAATGTAGAAGGAACAATATGAGATTTTTAACCACCAAAGAAATAGTTGACTCAGGCAAGTATCATTCATGGATGAAAAACTATTATATTAGGTAGAATCATGATGGTTAACAGGATATTTGCATGATGTCAAAGTGTCTCTTCAAGATTAGTTACTACTTGCAATGCAAAGAATCTCCCTTACAATGCTGAGATCTGGCTGTCAACATCTTACCCAAGTGATCAAATTAGCATCACTAGTTATGGGCCAAACTGGCATTATGTGCTTTGTGAGGCCAAGCATAGCATACAATGCCAACCTCGCCTATAACATTATGTCAGAAAATCTGACTTGAATCTACTCAGCTTTTGGACTTTACTTACAGTTTGAGGGAAATACGGAGAACAGAGAAAAAACAAAATTAAAAAATTAAATTAAATTATCAAATGTATAATGTGAAGTTTGACAAAACAAATAACTCTCCAGAAAGGCAATGCCATTAGAAAATAAACTATTAAGGAAGTCTGGTGCAATTTCTAGATTAAAAGAGATGTAACTAACAAGTGCAATGTGTAAACCTTTGTTGGAACCTAATTTGGAAGGGAAAAGAACAGCTAGAAAAGACATGTGGAGCACAGTTATGGGAATTGTAATATGGATTAGGCATTAGATATATCATAGAAAGGTTGTTAGTTTTATTTGACATCTTGATTATGGAGGAGAATTTCTTGTCTTTAGGAGACACAGGCTAAATTCTTAGAGGTGAGGTAGCATCCTGTCTGCAGCTTTCTTTGAATACTTCAGCTAAATAATCCAAAGAGAGAGAAAGAGTGAGAGAACAAACAATATGGCAAAAGATTTGTCAGTGTTGGAGATGGTGGGTGGGTAAACGGTGCTCATTGTATCAGCCTTTCCACTTTTCTGTATGCTCAAAAATTTTTATAGTAAAATGTTTTAACAAAAAAGAACGGATAGTAGTGGATAAAATCATCCTTTGTAAATTCATAATAGAGAGTATAATTTAAAAATAAGATAGTACCAAACCAAAATGCATTTAAAATAAAATTATTTAAATAATATAAACAGAACCTTGGTTGCATTCACCATGAATAACACAAGTGTATCTGGCTTCTAGTACTTTCTTCTCTAAGCCATCCTATGCTTACAGCTGAAATAACTTTTCAAAAAACAAAAAAAGATCAAATCACGGTATCCATTCTTCAGTGGTGTAGGATCAAATCCTAACTTCCTTTGGAAGACTCCTGATATACTCCTGTTCACATTCCCCGCAAGAGTTGAGCTACTGGCTTTGCCCTACTTCATAAAAATGCCCTTCGTACTAAAGGTTCCTTTGTGCTCTCAGTGCAATAGATATTACAGATAGTCTCACAACCTCCACTCTACCTTTCTTCTAACTGGAGAGGTTGCACAGCTAAAAGCAACATTTTGCAAATTGCCTTTCAGCTAGAGTTTGGGATGTGAATGATTTCGCTCTGTTCAGAAGTTCTCAAGGCATGGGCTTTGGAGCCCAGCTGACCTAGGCTTCATTCCCTGCATCACTTCTGCTGAACATGTGATCCTGGATGCTTGTCCCACCTGCTACCTCACCTCTTCTCCTGGTCCCCAGAGTGGATATGTCCATCAACATGGCACCACCCACGCCCTTCACATGAGGAAGTCCAGCCTTGGAGGAAGGAAACAAAAATTTCCCTCTCAATCACCTTTCCTGCTTAGGAGCCCCATCCAGATAAAAGCTCTTTCAGCTGACCTTGACCTTTGTACAAATAAGCAAACCTGTTCCCTCTCTCATGAACTTTGACTGAATGTGTCTATGATGAACTAGTTCAAGATTTGGAATATAGAAATGAGGCAGGGTCATCATTACATCTCTTTTTTCTGGTTCTTGCTACCTGGCAGATCCATGGAATACGAAGTTTTTCTGCTAACAATCTACATCCATCTTTAGCTTTGAGGGTAACAAGGCATTTAGGCCCCTTGGTGAGCCTTTCTGACCCTGGATCACAGTTACGGGTGTCCAGTCTCCAGTTTCTTGGTCATCCAGGGGTGGTTGACATGGTAGTCACAGTGCCATCACAGCAGTTGGTGAGTCCAATCAGTATTGTTGATTGCAGCATAGCTCCCACAGTAGGTCAGTTCTTTATGGACCTAGAATTATTCCTAAGGGCCCTAATTCGAAACAATTCCTCCAGTACTTCCAACCATTTTCTAAGGCCTGATTTCCTATGTTAAATCCCTTCTTGATTAAAATACCCAGAGTGGTTTTCATTTTCTGCACTGATCGCTCATAAAGTTTTGTGAATCTAATAAATAAGTACCTTTAAAAGATGATATTTTGAAATAATAGGAATTTATACTTGGGCAGGAATTCCAAAACCTAAAACATCAAACCACCTTGGAACTTGAGAAAGAAATAGATCACCCGACTCCACCCTAGAACTATAAGGAAGAGTCTCAAGGTGGAGCCTAGAATACATTTTTTAAATCCCCAGGTTGTTGTGATGCAACCTGTCTAGCACAGAAATCCATGGACTGGTTTTATAAGATTTTAAGGTGTAAAGACCCACAGACGTCATGAAACCCAACCTGCCACCTGAGGCAAGAATCTCAAGGCTGCTATTTTGTTATTTCCCAACTTCGTCTCCCACAGATTACAAACTATTGTCTGCAGTAATCTATCAACCTGGCAGGAACTCTACTAAGGAAAGCCACCTTCACAGAAAGAAGGAAATCATTTCTTTCAAACTATACGATAAAGGAAATGCCCAAGTTAAATTGCGACTTAAAAATCCACATTTTACTTTAAGAAACACATATCAAACTTATTGTAGTGTGTGATAAACAGCTAAGCTCTTTAAATATATTTTTATTAGCTCAAAGCACATCCCAGCTACTGTTAATATGCGAAAATAGGATCTCAAAATAGTATATCATGGAAATGTGGTATTGCAACATTAGAAGCAACCTTAAAGATAATTGTTTTAGGCCGGGCGCGATGGCTCACGCCTGTAATCCTGGCACTCTGGGAGGCCGAGGCGGGTAGATAGCTCAAGGTGAGGAGTTCAAGACCAGCCTGAGCAAGAGCGAGACTCCGTCTCTACTATAAATAGAAAGAAATTAACTGGACAACTAAAAATATATGTAAAAAATTAGCCGGGCATGGTGGCGCATGCCTATAGTCCCAGCTACTCGGGAGGCTGAGGCAGAAGGATTGCTTGAGCCCAGGAGTTTG
>CAUYRT010088136.1:0-26790 GCA_963574885.1 Lepilemur ruficaudatus
CATTTGATCCAGCAATAGCATTATTAGGCATCTACTCAAAAGATCATAAGACATTCTATAATAAAGACATTTGTACCCAGATGTTTATGGCAGTACAATTCACTATTGCAAGGACGTGGAAACAACCCAAGTGCCCATCAATTCATGAGTGAATTATTAAAATTTAGTGTATGTATACAATAGAAAATTACTCAATTTTAAGAAATGACAGTGATCTAGCACTGCTTATATTTTCCTGGATTGAGCTTGAGCCCATTATCTGAAGTGAGGTGACACAAGATCGGAAGAATGGGCCCCACATGTACTTGCCATCAAATTGGTCCTGACTAACACTATGGTGCTCAAATGGTGGTGGTGTTCTCCAGGGATTAGGGGGTTCGGGGGGTAGACTCACAACTGAGGGATGCGTTGAGCATTGTGGAGGGGAGGAGCATACCTCTAACCCTTGCTAGGGAGAGGCAAAGATATAAAATGTAACCAAAATGTTTGTACTCTCATAATTTCCTGAAATAAAAAATTTTAAACAAAAGTATTTTTCCAGCTGGGCGCGGTGGCTCACGCCTGTAATCCTAGCACTCTGGGAGGCTGAGGCGGGCGGATCGCTCAAGGTCAGGAGTTCAAAACCAGCCTGAGCAAGAGCGAGACCCCATCTCTGCTAAAAATAGAAAGAAATTAATTGGCCAACTAAATATATATAGAAAAAATTAGCTGGGCATGGTGGCTCATGCCTGTAGTCCCAGCAACTCAGGAGGCTGAGGCAGGAGGATTGCTTGAGCCCAGGAGTTTGAGGTTGCTGTGAGCTAAGCTGATGCCACGGCACTCACTCTAGCCCGGGCAACAGAGTAAGACTCTGTCTCAAAAAAAAAAAAAGTATTTTTCCACCATTCAGTGACATCACTATTATATTTGGTTTCTTTCTGTCTTGTTTTTCAACAGCCTCTGCCTTTGGCCAGTCACTCTCTCTCCTGCATCATTAATTTTAGCTTCTCCCTTGAATCCTCCTCAATGTCTTAGGAATGTTCTTTAGCATTACGCAGCCCCCCAAAATCCCTTAACTCTGTATCTCCCGCAGTTTTACTCCAGAAACTGCCCTATTTCTTGGTTCCACATTAATAACAAAATTTTTTCAAGAGCCATTTGACCCACTTGTTTTTCTGTTTTTTATTTAGTGGAAACTAAATTTGGTGCTTTGTGCATGTGTGTGTGATTTGCTTTTAATTTTGCAAAGTTAAAAACTCTTTAGAAGTTAATATCAGACACCCATATACCCAACATCCAGAATTGATGAAAATGTGTTTTATTATTTAAGCTCCAATTATGTAACGCGTTAAATAAAATTTCTTTATTCCTCAATTGTAATTCTAAGCCTCTCTGCCTAACCTTCTACCTTGAATTTCATGTCTTTCTTTCCACTCCACTTTGTAGATGTTCTTTTTTTGTTAAATTGCCTTAATGCCATCATGTCACAATTATTTGGTTCAATATTATGAAGATAAGCAAAGATCTGGTTATTTCAGTTTCCACTGTGTTTCATTATGTAAATATACCACATTGTTTGGGCATTTATGTTGCTTCAACTTTTTCTGGTAGATGTATGTGAATTTTGCTGTAGTATAAACCAAGAAGAAGAATTGTACAGCAGAATCTATTCATTTCGGTTTTACTAGGCTGCTAATTGCTTTCCAAATTGATTTTATAAATTCATGATGTCAAACTTTCTGAATTTTGCTAATCAACCAATGAATATGTGATAGCCTTTCATTGCTTTATTTCATACCTCCCTGATTTTCAGTGATGTTGTATGCATTTTCATATTTATTTGCTATTTCCTCCTCTGGGACTTGTCTGTTCAGTTCAATGAATCATTTGCACATTTTTCCTATTAGAATATTATTCTTTTAAATATTGACTTATAGTCATTCCTTTTACTTACTTCATTCTTGGAAACTAAAATTCATTGTTATGCATATTGGAAATATCTTTTGCCAATTTGACCTCTTCTTAACTTTGTATATGGCACCTTTATATTAACATCACAGAACTTTAAAAGTCTAAGAAAATCCAATCTATTAGTTTTTCCTTTTCTGTTGTTATTTTAATGTGTTCTATCTGAGACATTTCTACATTCTCAGTGGTTCTAAACACATTCTCTTATATTTTCTTTTAAGTGCATTACAAGTTTGATTGTATAAATTAGAGATTTAATGCATGCAGAAGTTATTTTTTGGTGTGATATGAAGTAGTGCCCTAGATATTATTTTCCGTAAGGAAAGCTGGGTCACTACACGTTTTCATGAACAGTTTACCATTGCACATTGATTTTTATGCCATACACACCAGGTGCTAATGCCCTCAATGCTTGAATCTGTTTCTAGTTTCCTTTATTGGTCTACTTCTGAGTTTCCACCTTAATGCTTTAATTACCGTTACTTTATGAGGTCTTAAGTCTAATAGGAAAAGTTACTTTCTTGTTTAATTTTAAGAACTATTTTGAAAAATATTAGTTAACAGTGCTTTCAAATAATTTTAAAGCAGTGGTTTAGTTCCCTGAAAAATCATGTTGAGATTTTCATTTAAATAATTCCAAATATATGGATAGATTATTTTGGGAGAGCTGACCTCTTTAGGATAGTGACATTTCCTATCCATGAACACATTATACATGCTCATTTATAAAAATATTCTTTTATCTTCTTCAATAGGGTTTTATAATTTTCTTTATGGGGGCATTCTACATATTTTGTTAGGTTTATTTCTATGTGCCTTACAGTTTAAGTTGCTGTTGTGAATGATCTCTTTTTCTGTAAAATACCTTATTGTTGGTATGTGGTATGTCATTTGTATTTTAATTTTGATCTTGAATTCAGCAACACTTCTAAATTCTCTCATTAGTTTTTGGGGTTTATTTTGTAAATTATCAAAATGTTCTATAATGATGCATATTTTTCTCTCTTTTTTTTTCTAGGATTTGGGAATCTCTTTGTAAAAGAGTTGTATGTTGGTCACTCTCTTGGCCCAGCTACTTTGGTGCTTACTCATGGGGCCTATGTGTACAGTGGTCATGGGACAGGAGATGGAGGCTATGCCTGGTGTCTGCAACATGGACTTCCCTTTACCAAGAATGAAGGGCTGCTACCAGTGATGCATGCCTAACTTTCCAACAGCAGAGAACATACTGAGCCCAGGTAAGTGGCATCCTTCTCTAGGAGAACCAGCCAGACACCTGGTAACAGCTTGATTATAGTGGACCCTGTCCAGCTATGGAGTGGCTGCTATTTATCATCATTGGAATGATCGTCTAGTTTGGATATAAATGTGCATTCTCTGCTGTAGTTATGCCAGCCTGTTCATACATGAACTTACATAACGTATTTTTCACTGACATGATATTTTATACAATGTTACCCTAACCAAGGAATTCATTTACAGCATAAGAACTCTGGTTATGGACTCACACTCATAAAATTCACTGCTTTTTCTGTATAGCCTATCACCCAATAGTTATTTGGCCTGAAAGAATGCAAATCATTAAAGACCCGGGTCCAGTGCCAATTGTGAGACATAACTCATGAGGATGCAGTATATGGTTTGAATAAGACATCAATATATGGGACTACTTCTCCAACAACCAGAAACATGATCTGGTAACCGAGTGGTAGAAGGGACAGTGACACTTTAACCATTTGATAATTCTTTTTTCTTGTTCCTGCAGCTTTGCACTTTTCTGATTTGTAGGTCTTGGGGAGAATGATTCCAAAAAAGGACTTAACAGTAGTTCTATTAATTTAAAAGTTAGTACTGTCACCTGGCCATTTTGAACTCTGTATATCACTGAACCAGTAGAGGAAGAACTGCCTGGGGTGACTGATTTTCTTTATTAATAAAGAATTGATTTTTTGTTGTTGTTTTTATCTAATTATGGAAAGAAGGACTTTTTGGGGAGCCAAAGGAATTCTTGGTGTGCCCCTTAATACTTCCATGTAGAGGGGTAAAATGAATGGAAAGTTACAAAAAAACAAAAATGCAGAGCAATATGATTCTAGATCCTGTAGGTATAGAACCCTAACAAGGTGAGAAAATGGGTGAGAACAAAAGGATAGATGGAATTAGTAATAAAAGAAGGAAGTTACACCTATCAAATAAGATTTCAGGAACAGTTACAGAAAAGATAACTGTAGCAGCTTTGCATATTTTCTCTTGCTTCTTATATACATACATGTATAATATATAGTTGTATATGGTAATGCATATGTAATTGTATATATTATACATTTCTAAATATTAATTAATTGCTTTCTTTTCTTTGTCCATCCTTTATAAGTGGTTTTATTATGATTTTTTGTTGTTGCTATTGATGGTTTACTCCACAATTTAGTCTTTGGAATGTAGGATATTAGCGGGATTTTGAATTGAGGAATAAATAACTTTATCCAGATGTGGTTGCTCAGATAGGAATTTAATGACTGTTGGCATTTTCTGTTTTCCTTTTATGGGGAGGTGGGTGAGACATTTGTTTGTGGTAGTTTCATAGGTGAAAGTATAAAGTAGTAGGGATATGGCATGGAAATTTAAGTTTGTGTGTAACAGTAGGCATGAAAATTGAGTTGACTCTCAGTTTTTATTTTTACCTCCCATATTCATGTGCTATAAGCATTATCTTCTTAAAGTATAGATCTCATCACTTCTGTGCTAAACTTCATCTACAAGTGGGTTTCTGCTGTTATTAATAAATCCAAATTCCTGGCCAAGGGGCTGTAGGCTGTCTATGATCTTATCCCCACTACTCTGCTTCTCATTCATGCTAAATTCAATCTTATTAGCCTTCTTTCAGTTCCCCAAACATGCCCATTTGTCTGCTTCTTTAGGCAGTTCTTGTCTTTTCTCTCTAAAATGAGGATTTTAGTCACACAAAAAGTGAGAAATAAGGTGCACAAACTTCTTTTTCATTCTTATGCTTAAATTCTTGTCTCAGTGTCCTTTGATAGTATTTCCTGGGGCAACTTATTCAGAGTAATGCTTGCTCCCCACAACCATTCTCTGTGTAATTCAACTCTTTGTCTTCCTATGATATTTGTTACTCTTAGGACATCAGTTACAATTCATTTATTATTTTGTGAATTTAGTGCTTCCAAATAAACCAAGTGATGTTAGAGGTCTTCCCTGTTTATCATCACCTATCAGCACTGAGCACAATTTATTCAATAAATGTTTATACAAATTTTATTTAACCTATTTGTTTAGTATCTGGAAGATGTAACATGAAGTGATTACAATTGTATCCTAGTTTCATTTCTGATGGAATTGCCTTCTCTATTTTACATCTTTTCTTTTCTTTTTTTTCCCCTCCATTTAATGGCTTTCAAGGAAGGAAGTTGTATAAGAAAACACCCCTTCTAGTACCCAGCCTGTGATGTCTTAGATCTTTGTCTACATCTCAAAGTGTGGTCTTATCCCCTTAGATAAAACATTAAAATATTTTTTAAACAAAGGGTTGCAGTATGGTTAGGGAATATAAACAGTACTTTGAAAATGGGGGTTCTTTTTAATTTGAGGAGTTGGGCTATATTGGTCTAAAATAAAGAAAATGTGGGGATTTTTTTCTGAAATAGAAAAAGAGCAAAAAATACCTTTCAATGTGGTATTAAGTAGATGATCCATATTAATGCCTGGTTTAGACATTCAATGAAGAAACAATGTATAATAGTATATTAGTAGTAGTAGTGTAAGCCCTAGCTTTAGACAAAGGAAACAAAGATTTAATCCTGTTTTGTTTTCATGTCATTTAAGATATCAAAATTTTAGTCCTCTCATCTATAAAAGAGAATAAAACTCCTAGCTTTACAATTGTGGCAATATGTTTTGCTTTTGTCCTGGGGAATTGTAAGCTATGGAATGGCATTATCTGTTGCCCATATTTCCCAAAATGACTAGAACAGAGCTGAGCACATATTTACTCAACACATTATGAATAAACAATAAATGATTAAAAATATTTTCATTTTTAATAAAATAATCACTTAGAGGTAGTATTTCACAACATAGAGTGATGCATCGACATTTGAAATTTGCTTACATATCATCAAACTACATCACGCTTACATTAAGGATGATAAATATATGAGAGCCAGAGAGAGATGAACTTGCCTAAGGTCATGCTGCAGTGGCACAGTGAGGTCTGCAGGATGAGTCTCCAGCATTCGAGTCTAGGATGTTTTCCAGTGTAGCTTGCTAAGCCGCTAGCAGGGAGTAAAGGATAAGGACGGGATGTATACACACACACACACACACACACACACACACACACACACATACACACCCCTACTCTCCTTCTCTCTCTTTCTCTTTCTCCAGGTTCATATTTTTATTTATTTAAATTACTTCTAGAAAGTTAGGGATTCTTTTCTATTTTTAAAAGAGGCATAGTTATTAATAGATACTTTTGAAAATTTAGTAAAGAAAAAGGTCTTAGTCTCGCAGGTCAATATCTGTTAGTATTGTAAATAATTTCTTTCTGTTTTACCTTTTTTTTGCTTTGTTTGTTTTGTTTACATAATTGATGCCATATTATGTGGATAAATCATAGCCAAAACTAGGAAACAAAAACCACTTCATAATATAATCATCATTGTATTGAAATTGTAATAACGCTAAGTATCTACTTCATTTAGTTACAGAATCTTTGCTATGCTTTCATTAATCATTTCTTGTTGTTGGGTTTAGGTTGCTAGCAAATATTTTATTATTATAAAAAGGCTGTGATGACTACCTTTGGACATGACTTTACTTTTTTTAGTTTCAGATTTTTACACAGTAGTGGAATCACTTGGTCAAGGCCAGCCACATTTTATCTGATGCACTGGTTGACTCCTAGAAACTTTATCATCCCTAACACCAACTTTTTTAATAATAAAAGATCCATAATGCTGATCCATCTCCAAGTCTTGAAAAATGGTACCTTCCATTTGCAAAGAGCTTTGGTGTTATGCATGGCCATGGGTTAGCTTCAAAGATAACCCTGTTAGACCTCATGCAGCAGCTTGAATATAACCCTGTTAGACCTCATGTAGCATCTTTTCTTCTGTGGAGTCTTGCTTGACAGCTCCAATATGAGTGGTCTTTTCTGCATTGATCCTTTTTGGCAATCTCTTCACTAGTAGAGTTTCCAAAAGTTGTTCCACAGACCAGGAAAAGGGAAATGTTTCCTTATGTCTGCTTCCTCTTAAATTCCCTTCCTCATCCATATAATTTGGGGCAAAGAACACATACTTAATTATTCTCCCAAAATAGACGACCCTGTAAAGGTTGTAAATTGCTATGGTTCCATATAGTATATAAGCTGCTATAGTAGCAAATGATAGGAAATGATAGGATGCCTCTCCCAGCATCCTCAGACCTAAGATCAATTTTCCCTAAGTAGACCTGTAGCAGAATAAGCAGAGGGTTCCAAAATAAGCAAGTTACTTTGTGTTGTCTTCTGATTTGGGTACTCATTAGCTATGGGACTCATTGTCCCATTTAGCTAACTAGCACTATAATGATACACACAGTGTAAGAGTAATCATAACAGTTCTGATTTATTGTGTACCCTGTTTGCCAAGCTCTATAATAAATAATTTTATAAAATTGAGCCATCTCATGTTCCTCCAATTTAAATTTTTCATATTTAGGTAGTGAAAGGAATGCTTTATCAGTTTATTGAATGTTCTAGACTTGCTTTCCTCCTGTTGCTGCCTTTCGGTCAGGCTTTGTCACTTCTCCCTGACCTTCCTGGGGCTTGACCTTAGGGACACTGAAAAGCCAGCCGAGTACAATAGCAAATCTTCAATTTCTTATCCAGTATAAAGCTTCCCTCCCACTTCTACCTCGAACTCAGATTTGACTCAGACTTACTTTCAGCTTGGAGGTGGTGGTCAGCTTTTGCATTTTTTTTCTCACTTGACTCCTCTGGTGCTATGTACTTATCTCCATCATATCTGATTTAAAATAAGAGAAAGAGGTGTGGTAAAGGTCAACATTTCTCTTACTTGAATGGGCAGTTTTAATTGGCCACTGATGCCTTCTGGCATTCCAAGGGTATAAATGAGAATGACTGGTTGCTTCTCTCTTGGGGCACGTTTGTGGGTTCCTATGAGATCCCCTTGCTAGAGCTGTGCCAGGGACCCATCCCGGAGTGTCAGTGATGGGACCTGCAGATGGTTGCTTACTGCCTCCTGCCTCCCTCAGCTTCTGCACCTAATGGCACAACTAAAGCTCTGTCTACCAGGGCCAACTCACCCTTGCCAGGAAATCCACTACATGCAAATCTTTCAAGATGACTGAAGCCTGGCTTCCCCCAGCAGATCTACTTTGCTGGCTCTTATAAAAACTCACAAATATGTGTCCAGTTGTGAGAAGTCGGGCAGTACTTCTGCTGTAGTTACTGTCAGAGCAGTTACTTCTCAGAGCTCTGAGAAGCCTCTCATCTTGACCCTTCCAAGGAACTACATGTGCTAGTATCCAAAATCCGGGTAACACATGTTGTCGATCTCAACATCTCTCTCCTCAAATATTGCTTTGGTCCCTTGGTGACAATAGGCTTATGTTTCATACCCAAAGTAAGTGGTACAGAGCTGATGCTAAGAGAATTAGATGACATGGAACTGTGGAGTTGATAGGGGAATGGGCTTGTAGTCAGGAGGGCTGTATTTATGTTTGACCTCTGTCGTTTTTAGGTTTTGTGACTTTAAGAGTATTGTTTAATCATTCAGGTCTCAATATTCTAAAGAGTGTAATATTGTTGTACAGATTAAAAAGGAAAATGAGTATAAAAGTGTTGTGGGACATACAGAACTATATAGATATGCTCTCAGTTTTGCTCTTATTTTGATGCTTTTTTTCTTAAATTCACAAGACACCCACCTACCCACTTCCAAAGAGGGAGTATTTTCTTTCTTTCTTTTTTTTTTTAATAAAAGAATCAGGCCTCTCCTTCTCCTATGGGGCAAGAATAACATGGTACACATGGAATCACTTTTTCAGGGACTGCACAGTGGGTGTAGCATCTGAAAATAAAGTTCTTTCTTTTTTTTCTTTTTCAAGTTAGTGGCCTCCCTTCCGAGGACCAAATGCCCATGATTTGGAGGGCAGAGTGAAGTGACGGATGCTCTAGAGTAAGCCTGAGGGGTCCCTCACCTTACATCTGACCTCTCCTTATAAATAATGTAATCTTTCCTCACTTGACACACCTAATGCTGCTGAGATTGTTGGATAACCATAAATTATTTTCCAAACTTACTCCTTCTAAATGTGTTTTGAATTGATTTCATGGAAGTAAAGGAAAGTATGAGGTTCTTTTTAATATTTCACCTACCACCTGGGGCAGGAATTAGACCTTGGTTTGATCAAAGTCATTGGCAGTGGAAATAATGGCCTAATCTGGCACTATTTGAAATTACGTATGTGAAATGGCAGGTGAGCTGATCTACACTCTTTGGAACCAGAATGTTTTAATTTGTGTAACCTTTACTTATGAATGACATTTTCTCTAATATCTCTGGGTTAAGATGGGGCCTGTTGTTATCATTAAACATATTTTTCTTTAGTGCCTTGATCTCATTTTTCCTCTCAAAATTCTCCCGTATTGACTGTCCTTGGGTATGATGAGGGACACTTAACAGAACAAAATAAAACAAAATTATTCATTTACTCTAATGTAGGCCATGCACTCCCATCTCAATTCTTTATGTTTGCAGACTTCTCCTAGAATGATTGCCCCATTATTCATGTATTTATTCGACACAAATTTATGAAAGAATCTACTCTGGGACTGACATTCTGTATCAAAATCTGTCCTATTTTTTAGGGGCCTGTTAAAATGTCACTTCTTCTATAAGTCTATCCCAGTCTGCTTAATTGGAATTCATATATTTTGTTTTTACTTCTTGTTGGCTGATAGTAGTTTGTTTACATATTTGTAGGATGATGTCTCACAATATAGCAATTATCTCATAATTAATTGTGTTCATTTCTGTCTCCTCCTATGTACTTGTCTTTATATCTCGGAGGCTATGCTGACAGAATAAGCCTGTTTAAAACTTGGCTACTCCCTCTCCTTTCTGCTAGAGGATAGGCCCAATTAGGACAGAGACTAATCTCTCTTATCTACTGATGTTTTACCAAACCTTGTCCCAGTGCGTAGCACATAGAAGGCATGGAATAAATATCTGTCTAAGAAATGCATGAATGAATGTTCTCATGAATTGGAATTCAGCATATACCAGTATGGCACAAGAGTAACACAGTGCACATTGGAAAGCTTTCTCAAGATTTTCATGCTATAAGAAGAGAAATCCAGGTGAATCAGGAGAGACCTCATTATTATTATTACTGTTCTTATTTAGTTAATATCATTAACATTTTTCACTAAATCCTTGGTGACTATATCTTGGAAAATATCCTGATTTACATCAATTGGAAATTCTAGTATAGATTGATGTTCACATTAATTTTATAATAAACCTTATATAGAGTAGAAATACCTAATCGTTTCTGGTTATTTATGAATACAATTTTAGGCTGCCAATAAACAAACAAACCTCTACATATTGTTAAGAGCAAACATGGGACTAGCCTGGACCCTACCTGATTATGGTGGTAATGATCCTGTTACCCAAATTGACTGGCCAAGGAAGAAGCGACCCTATAAATGTTGTCTTAAAATGTCATATTTCTACCCATAAGCACTCCATGTTATGTAGCCTACGCCCTTGGTACATATTAGGTATTCAATAAAGTTTGTGGATTTGAGTTTCATTTAAGACTAAGATCAAGCAATTGCTCAAAAGGTATTTTATATTTAGATTATGCTAACCAAACCTCCTACTCCTTGCCTGAATAGAGAACACCAAGAATAACAACAGTCCTATATTGATGTTGAAATATCAAGCCAATGATTTTGCAAGTCCCAATTCTGCAACAATGATAGAGGCTAGACAAAAATAATATTAAAAGCTAGTCTAGAGTCTATCCTCTGAAAACAGAATTCCAGTTATAAAACAGTGTTAGAGATGTGAAAATATTTTTTAAAAATCCTTAAAAACTCAAATGCCTTTTGAAACCAGGATCTATCTTTTACATTTTGGAAAAGCAGGAAAATTACCTCCTAAACCTACTTAATGTTATAGAGGACTTCAAAAAAAAAAGACTTCACTTGGGTGAAAATATCAAGATTCCTCTACTACCAGTAAAATTGTACGGAAACTGGATATACAGACTAATGTCTCTTTGAAAATCAAAAGATAGCCTCAAGACTAATTCCCCAAACAGGGGGATGGGTTTGGGGCAAAATGCTTTGTCAAATATCATGGAACAACCAGAGAGTAGTGATGTCTGCATAAAAAGATCAATTATAGTGTTTGCGATTGTTGTATTATGTATTGGGCTGTCCTTCACTCCTAATGTCTTAAACTCTCTGAGATGGCAGAAACCCAGTTAATGTGTTTGGTAATTTATAAGCTATTGTTGAGAGTAATCACAGATCACCACGGAAACTGAGAGAAACCATGGAGAGGACAATAGTGAAATCTGTCACCAATGCAGAGATCTCTATACTGAGCTAGATGAAGCTATGGAACCCAAAGACAATTCCATGGAGGAGGAATGAAATTGGGGCTGAAAGGAGTTATGTGACTAGTTTAAGGGATTCATATTTTAAAAGCATAGTAGTACTCTGTGATTCAGTGAGTGTGTAGAACAGCAATAAAGCCTGTCTACCATCTTGGAACCTGTGGGAATTTCCAGGCTTCAGTTCTATCTGAAATATAATAAACAGCACCCAGATTATACGTAAGGTATAAGCATGCAGTAGATAAAATTATGCCAAAGGTAAAATTGAGTTGTAGGAAAACTATGCAATGGGGGGAAATGTTCCTTTCCCTCAGTTACAAAGGCTTCTCCTATTCCTTTCCCCAACTACAACTGGCTTTCAAGTAGGAATTTCCTAATTATTACTACTCTTAGCATAAGTTTAATTTAATTCATTTTATTTTTCTGGGGAGGTAGAAAAGCAGAGTGAATGACATGCCCAGGGAACTAGTTACTGGAAGAGGTAGGACTCAAAGCAGTCTCTTGTCCATGACACCATTCATGAGAGTGTTAACTAAGATCAAGAATCTAATTTGGGTGCCTTAAATAATCTGAAAAAATGCAGTGTCAGGGAGAGATGAATATGTATTCCTGCTAAACTGAAATGTCATTTCTGCATAACTAACTCACTTTCAAACAGACTTTATCTAAAGGGAGACAAAACAATCTTCACATCTCCACATATGACACCAACTTCCACTGCAGAGTGCTGACTCAAGAACACTTGTCCTTTGAAATATAAACATGCTTTCCCCTCCCCTATAACACACACACATAGTGTTTTGTTAACATTTATCCTAAATCTATTATCTTTCCTCTATCAAATAAAACAAACTATAACTTTCAGTTATACAAGTTTGTTGTTATTTTTTTCAGCTAGTTTTTGATGAGATGTTATTTTCTTGCCAGTTTTCTACTTAGAGTGGTTTCATGGGCTGGCAGTTTTGGGGGACTAAATGGAAGACAAAAGGACCAGGAAGCTCATACACATTGGTATCAGGGGTTTTCTTACCCAGAGAGAGAGAGTCAGTAACAGGGAAAAGGTAAAGTCACTAACTGCAATTTACAAGTACTATGGGTTTAAAAAATGTGAGTCCAACCAATCTCTTTCTCTCCATAGGGTGAAAATTTCTTTGTCTCCTCAGCTTCACCTCTCAACTCCTATCCTCAAAGAAGATTCTAACTTGGTCAGACTGTACCCTGGAGTTTTGTGGTACTGAATCAAAGAACAGAGGTATAAACATAGAGAGAAAGGCTAGTGAAAGAGTGGAAGAACAAGAGAGGATAAAAAGATGGAGATTAATTTTTGTGAGTGGAGGGAGATCAGGATCCTATTTCATTTTTCTGCATGTAGCTATCCAATTTTCCCAGCACCATTTATTGAATAGGGATTCTTTTCCCCAGTGTATGTTGTTGTCTACTTTGTCAAAGATCAGTTGGCTATGCATAGGTGGTTTTATATATGGCTTCTCTACTTGGTTACATTGGTATACGTTCTCTATTTTTGTACCAATACCATGCTGATTTGGTTGCTGTAGCCTTGTAGTATAGTTTGAAGTCCAGTAATTTGATGCCTGTAGATTTGCTCTTTTTGCTTAAGATTGCTTTGGCTACTTGGGCTCTTTTCTGGTTCCAAACAAAATGGAGAATTATTTTTTTAGGTCTGTGAAGTATGACATTGGTATTTTGACAGGGAATGCATTGAATCTGTAAATCACTTTGGGTAGTATGGACATTTTAACAATGTTGATTATGCCAATCCATGAGCATGATATGTTTTTCCATTTCTTTGTGTCCTCTGCAATTTCTTTCCTCAGTCTTTCATAGTTCTCCTTGTAGAGATCTTTCACCTCCTTAGTTAAGTATATTTCAAGGTATTTTCTTATCTTTGCAGCTTTTGTGAATGGTATTGAGTCTTAGGTTTGACTCTCAGCTTGACTGTTATTGATATGTAGAAATGCTACTGATTTATGTTCATTGACTTTGGATCCTGAGATTTTGCTGAATTTATTTATCAAATCCAGGAGTCTCTTGGTGTAGTCTTTGGGGTGTTCTAGATACAAGATCATGTCTTAAATGAAGAGAAGTAGTTTGACCTCCTCTTTCTCAATTTGGATACCCTTTATTTCTTTCTCTTGCCTGATTGCTATGGCCAGGACTTCCAGTACTATATTGAATAAAAATGGTGACAGTGGGCACCCTTGTCTTATTCCAGTTCTCGGGGGGGGGGTTCAACTTTCCCCATTGAGCATGATGTTGGCTGTGGGTTTGTCATATATGGCTTTTATAATTTTGATATATGTTTGTTCTATGCCTAGTCAGTTTAGGGTTTTTATTACGAAAGGGTGGTGGATTTTGTTGAATGCTTTTTCTGCATCTATTGAAATGATCATATGGGCTTTTTTTTTTTTTTTTTTTGCTTCTGTTTATGCAGGGAACAATATTTATTGATTTGTGTAGGTTGAACCATCCTTGCATCTCTGAGATGAAACCCATTTGGTCATGGTGAATTAAGTTATTCATGTGCTACTGAATTTGGTTTGCTAATATTTTATTGAGGATTTTTGCACCTATGTTCATAAGGGATATTGGCCTGTAGTTTTCTTTTTTGTTGTGTCCTTTCCTGTCTTTATTATCAAGGTGATACTGGATTCATAGAATGAGTTGGGGAGAATTCCCACCTTCTCTATGTTATGGAATAATTTCTGTAAAATGGGTACCAACTATTCTTTGTAGGTCCAGTAGAATTTGGCTGTGAATCCATTTGGTCTGGGGCTTTTATTTTGTTTTTGTTAGAAGGTTTTTTATTACTGCTTGGATTTAATTGTTCATTATTCATCTGTTCAGGATTTCTATTTCTTCCTGATTGAGTCATGGGAAGCTGTGTGTTTCCAGGAGTTTGCCCATTTCCTCTACATTTTTAACTTTATGTGTGTAGAGATTTTCATAGTATTCATGGACAATCTTTTGTATTTCTGTGATATCAATTGTAAAAATTAATTCAGGATGGATACAAGACTTAAATGTAAGACATGAAACCATAAGAATTCTAAAGGAAAATGTAAGAAAAACTCTTCTAAATATTGGCCTGGCAAAGAATTTATGAATAAGACCCAACAGCAATCACAGCAATAGCAAAAATAAATAAATGGGATTGTATTAAACTAAAAAGCATCTGAATAGTTAATGAAATAATCAGCAGAGAAAATAGACAACCTACAGAATGGGAGAAAATATTTGCAAACCATATATCCAATAATGTGCTGATAACTAGAATCTACAGCAAATCAGCAGGAAAAAAACAAACAACCCTGTTAAAAAGTGGGCAAAAAACATAAACAGAAGCTTTTCAAAAGAAGTTAGATAAATGGCCGATAATCATTTGAGAAAACACTGACATCACTAATCATCAGGGAAATGCAAACTGTTAGGTTGATGCAAAAGTAATTGCAGTTTAGGACCGTAATTTTAAATCATTGTAACTAGGCTTAAATGCATCTTTATTAATCAAAACAAGAACTGTTATAATCAACACATTTTTGTCAATGAGAAGTAATATAATCTATTTTTCTTCACACATCACAATCTGATTGAGAAATGGTTCATTGTTGTTGTGTATAATAAAAGCAGATGACACTTCAAAACAACGATTTTTTTTTTTTTTTGATTTTTGGTCACCTCATGAGGCTCCTACTTATTGAACTTTTTCACCTTTCCACTTTGCTTCAAATGCCAAATGACCATAGAATGGTCGACTTTGAGTTCTTCAGCAACTTTCAGTGTAGTTGCAAGAGGATCAGCTTCAATGATTGCTCTCAATTGGTTGTTGTCAACTTCCTATGGCCGGCCACTGTGCTTCTCATCTTGAAGTCTCTTGTGTCCTTTGCAAAACTCTTTGAACCACCACTGCGCTGTACGTTAATTAGTAGTTCCTGGACCAAATGCGTTGTTAATGTTGTGAGTTGTCTCCATTGCTTTACAACCCATTTTGAACTCAAATAAGAAAATCGCTTGAATTTGCTTTTTGTTTAACATCATTTCCATAGTCTAAAACAAATATGAAATAAATAGCAAGTAACAAGTCATTAGCAAAGAAACATAAAGGTAGAAATGTGCATTAAAATGTTGTATAGTAAGAATGTATTCCAATATCAAATGGCAAATTTCAAAACATTAAAACCACAATTACTTTTGCACCAAGGTAATAAAACCACAATGAGATATTTCCTTACCTCTTCAAGGATACCTTTTATTAAAAAATCCAAGAACAATAAATGCTGGCATGGATGCAGAGAGTAAGGAATGTTTATACACTGTTGGTGGAACTGCAGATTAGAACAACTTCTGTGAGAAACAGTATGGAGATTCCTCAAAGAACTACAAGTAGATCTACCATTTGATCCAGCAATCCCACTACTGTGTATCTACACAAAGAAAATAAGTCTTTCTATCAAAAAGATATCTGCACTTGAATGTTTATTGCAGTATAATTCATAATCACAAAGATGTGTCAATTCATGAGTGGATTAATATTATAAAACATAGTACATATATACTATGAAGCACTACTCTGCCATAAAAATGGATGAATTATTGCCTTTTGCAACAATTTGGATGGAACTGGAAACCATTCCCCTAAGTGAAATATCTCAAGTTTTGAAAAACAAACATGACATTTATTCATTTATTAAATTATAGCTAACTGATGAGCACACGTGTGCACAGAGGGGTGTAAAACTCAGTGGAAATCTACCAGAGAGGAGGTAGAGGAAGGGTAGAGCAAAAACCTACCTAATGTATACAATGAACACTCTTTGGATGATGGGCACACCTATAGCCATGACTTAAGCATTACAAAAGTGATCCATGTAACCTAAAGCATTTGTATCTCGTTAATATTTTGAAATTAAAAAAACCTCATAGATTTACTGGGGTAAAAAAAGCTGAAGATTAGAGATGACAGGATAGAGAAAAAAACATTCCCTGGTGGCAAGTAAGAGGTATCAGAATGAAATGCTAAAAAAAAAAAAAAAAAAAGTAGGGACCAGGTGTGGTAGTTCATGCCTATTATCCCAGCACTTTTTGGGAGGCTGAGGCAGGAGGATCACTTGAGGCCAGGAGTTCAAGACCAGCCTGGACAACATAGTGAGACCCCACCTCTCCAAATACAATAAAAAATTACCTTGGAATGGTGGCACACACCTGTATTCCCAGCTACTCAGAAGGCTGAGACAGGAGGATTGCTTGAGCCCAGGAGTCTGAGGTTACAATGAGCTATGACACTCCAGTCTGGACAATAGTGCAAGATCCTACCTCTAAAAAAAGAAGAAAAAAAAGAAAAAGAAAAAGAAAATAGGAAGAACAAAAAAGTCATGCAAGAGGGGTTGGTGGATATTAATTGAAATCCTATTAGTCTTTTATAGACACGTAAATTAAAGGATGGGTCTTCATTTTAAGAATAAATTTGCTGTAAAGACTGTGTTTTAACATAATACAACTTAGTACACAGGCCATTTAATGAACACCACACACACACCACTTTCAAGTGGAAACACTCATTTACTCAGCTGCTGGGAGTATTAGCTGTTGAGAACTCACACTGAATATGGGCCAGGGCTAAAGGGAGCAGCCTAGCCCAACATTGTGCAGAAGGTATCATGTCTCCACGAGGGTGCTCCCCCACCAGCGACTGGTCCATATTAGGTGAACACTGTGACTGCCCTCCTTCCCTTAGTGTACAGATCTTCAGAGATTCCTGTGGGATTGGCTGGAACCTTTGTTGAAACTGCATTGCAGTTCAACTTCTCCTCTGCCCAGGGCTGCTTTGCTTACCCCTGTGTACGTGCTAAAATCAAGGGCATTTTTAATAAACCTCCTGCATGCAAATATCCGTCTCATATTCTGTTTCCAGGCAGCTGATTCATGACATGGATTATAAGGTGGTTTAGGATACCTTTGGTTAGATAAGTAGCATTCATAGATTCATTCATCCAATATTTATAAGTGCCAATTACATGCTAGTCACTGAGCTATGTGCTGGAAATTCAGCATTGAATAATAGTCAAAGTGCTCCCAGGCAAGAAAGGAAGCCAAACCTGTGAAACTCAATTGCAGTGTGGTTGATACTGTAATACAGACTGTAGTATTAATACTTACAAAGACACCACAAAGGAGTAGGTAATGTTGGTGGGACATGAATTGCTCCATAGAGCAGTTGATGCTTACTTAAGCTGATGAGCAGACATTTGATAATTTTATAGGATAATTACCAGGCAGAGGGAAGCAAATGAGGAAAGACACGGAAGCATCACAGTATCTGTTTCTTTTGGTGAATTGCTAGCTGTTGGATGTGGTTGAAATGTTAGATGCATGATGGGAATGGTTAGTAAGTGAGGCGGGGGAAACCTCTGTGTTTTTTTTCATATACCCAACCAATGTTTAGTGTTTGAAGATTAACAAAAGGTATTAGGAAAACATTATAAGGTTTTATGGAGGGGAGTTACAGAGACAGATTTTTATTTTTGTTGTTTTTGTCACTTGAAATGGCAGTCCTGCAAATGACATTCACTGGTGCGGTGCCTCAGCTGTGCTCTCCAAATATAGGTGTGGCCAGACTGGTGCTTTTAAAATAGTACAGGACCCTAACCCTAACAAAGTAGACTCTAGACTTCACACAGGTTTAACTGAATTAGAATCTCTGGGAATTGGGCCTGAGAATTTGAATTTTTCACAAGTGTTTCTAGACTCTTCTGCAGCCAGACTTATGTACGTGACTGCGGTTCTGTCAAGGAGCTACATTCACAGAAGTCTTGAAGGTTTTGAAAATGCATGCTGTGACATGCCAGCAGTAATTCTCCAGCTGGTCCCAGCTTCTGAAAGCTTGGCGGCAGAGGTGCGTGGTTCTTCTGGATCAGGAGTCTCCGGTGTGTGTGGTGGGCGGGGTTGGGCTTTCGCATCATTGATGCTGAAAGGGAGACTGTGGCAGAAATGTTTCTGCTACAACAGTCCTGTGGTAAGACTGGGCGGTTTTCTGGATATGATATTTCTGGCTGCTTTACTCCTGATTGTGGAGCATACAACCTCAGTTCCCTGGGCTTTCTGGAAATCCCATGGACTACCTTACATTCTTTTAAAATTTCACTTGAAATGGATAGAGTGAATTTTATCTACAATTAAGAATTGTTAATACACAGTTACATTTGTTTTTTATTGAAGCTGTCAATAGGAAAGAGCACTCTGCTAGTGTTAATTAGAATTATTATTTTAAAGAAATAATTTGTGATAAAGTGTCACAGAAAGATTCTGGAGAATTTTGTAACTGAGATTTACTTTGATTGAAAATTATTGCTAGAGGTATCAGGGGTTTGCAAATCATTTTTCAGTTTATAAAATGCTTTCCAACACTTTATCTTTTCTTATCTAATAAATATATTATGTGCCTACTGTCAGCCCTAAAGCAGTTGTTATTTAAGTCTAATTAAATATAAGCAATAATCAAGTATCCTCATTTAAGCACTCTGGCCTTCACATGTCTGTCTTGGTGATGTTTTGATTTGCCAGACCAGCTCTCAAGTTTAGAATAAATAGGAGGTTTCCTGCTTCATCAGAGGCATTAGACATATGATGGCATAATGCCTTGGGGACCATTTCAGAGATATTGCTTCTCAGACTTAAATTGTTACTGCTTTGGAATCTTCTCCTTATGTTTGAAACAAATGCAATTAAGATACCTGCATAATTGGTTCATATGGAATTCCTTGGATTTTAATAAACTTTTTTCTTTCTGGAACATCATTCTTAATTTGCTCCTTCTTCAAGCAAACCAATGGTTCCACTAAAGTCCTCAACATAACATAGTAGGTCTGATCTCTGCCTAATTGTAGGCCTATGTCCTGTGAGACACAACAAATCTATGTCAATAACACCTCAACCTCAGTTGAATGAGCCAAAGTGATTCTTATGCCATGCTACTACCTTAGCTGAGGTAACGTGAGGTAATGGTTTTAAAAAAGAAAAAAAAAAAAGCATTGTGACTTTTTTTTCTGGGATGTCTATTGGTTAATAATTACCTAATGATCACATCACATCTATGTACCACACTTCATTAAACATACTCATACAAAGCCTGGAACTCAACCTCTGGCTTGGTGCTAAATGGTTCAGTTTCACATCCTAGGTCAGACAGTTATTAGTTGTTTGACCTCTATAAACTCATTTAATCTCTCTTGTTCAATCTAACTTAGCAGTTAGACTCAGTGTAGTTTTGAGACTCCTGGCGGGGGTCTCTCAGTTCCTTTCAGAGGCTCTATATTTACACTAACAATGACATTATATGCCATTTTCATTCTTAGTTTCCCATAAGGGTACAGTGGAGTTTCCCAGAGGCTACATGACATGTGATACTGAAAAAAAAAAAATTGAATGAAAAAGCAGATGAGAGAATCCAGCAGTCTTCTATTAAGCCAAGCAGTAAAGGGATTTACCAAAATGCAAAATAATGGCAACCTTCTCAATAATATTTGCTTGTAAAACAGTAATTTTTATGAAATATGTTATGTAAGTTTATGATTATTTCAGATGATAATAAGTAACTTTAATTTTTTCAGTGTTTGTTTATAATACAATAGTTATTGATAGATATAACCCATATGAAGAAAGCTCTTAGGGATCCTCAATAATTTTAAGAGTATAAACAGGTTCTGAGCTTTTATATATTCCAAAATAGAATGATTATACTTATATCTGGGGTTCTTGTGTAGATTATATAACATAAAGTACCTACAAAGTGTTTTGTGAACTATAATACACATTATAGTAACAGATAGTATTATTTTTATTAACATTCATTTAGGAAGGGTCGTAGATTTTGACTCTCAGCAGAAACAAATCAACCTCATGGTCTCCTTCTGCCTCTGGAGATCTTTCAGCTGCTAGTGGCAGCTGGCACAGTAATACTCAGTGGTCATAGTCATGTGTATGGCCTGCATAGTTTCTTACAGCTTGAAGGTGTCTGTTATTTCAAGCTACTAAAAGCAGAATGTGCTGTCATGATAGGTGTTTAAAATTTTAATCTAGTTTGTTTCCGGTCAAAGATTTTTTTTTTTTTTTTTATTAAGGGCCCATTATTTGTACAGGCACTAGAAATACAAAATGCAAACTGCAGCTCTGTTTCTTAAAGATAATATGGTCTAATAAAGAGATGAACATATTACTAGATTATCTTAATACAATATGATGAATAACTCAATGAACGTCAAAGCAGAAGTGCCTTGAGAACACAGCAGTCAGCGCGAGGAGCGTCAGGGAAGGCTCGCTGGAGTAGGTGTTATCTTACCTGCAGTGCTTAGTTGGAGTCATCCAAATGAGGATGCGGAAGTGAAGGGAATGAAGGTGTATTACAGGTGTGGCTGAGCACACAGCATCACAAGGCACCTGTCATAATAGGTGTGTGAGTTCCTGCAAGAACAAGACGTTCGTAATGACTGAAGCCTAGAGGGGCAGGCAGCCAGTGGTAGAATAACACTGGTACCTAGGACAGAAAGTGGAAGTTCCTACAGGAACCTGAACTCAGTCTTATTTGTAAAGGAACTTCATTAAAGTGTTTAACTAGGGGAGTAGAGTGGTCAGATTTATAATTAACAAAAATTAGTGTATCCTCACGTGTTCTTTGAGAGTGTCTCGCTCTGTGTCCTAACCTCTGCCGTTACTGAGAGAAGTGCCTTAGTTTGGCTAAGTCCAATTAGAGATCACATCTCATTTCCCAGTTGTATCAACTAGTCTCTTAAAACATGAAAAACAAACAAACGAAGCATTTAAGTCAGGCATTTAACCTGAAATCTGGATGTATGCAGTTCAAGTACCCAACCCCCTCCTTCCTTTGGAACCTTCATAGTCACCACTTCAGTGGCCTCTCCCATCAGGTCTACCAGATGGCTGCTGCCAATCAACATGTCAAGTCTCCACACAACAGAGCCTAAAGGAGGAGCAGCATATTTTCCTCATGTAACTATTTCTTTTCTTACCAAGGAAAAGAACTTCCAGACGTCACCTTGTAGACTTGCTATATTCTTACCTCTAGAGCAATTGCTTTTAGACAAATCATGATTTATGCTGGAGGTCCTGGGTACAGTCTATCTGAACAGGTAAGGATTCTGGTAGCCAGAAAGAGGAGGGGAGGAGATGTTAGGTAAACATCAACACTCCCCACTGCGCTGAATTAGCTCCAGAACAGAAACACAGTCGCTTGACCCAACAGCAACCTATCCCATTCTTTGCAATGGCTTTTGATTCTTGTTCCAAAATCCGGGCTGACCTGTTTTCCTCCTGGAATATCCCTGGGCTTTCGGTGTCTCTCTGGTTAGATTCTGGCACACCCTGTCAGCCAGTCAATTGCTCCCTCCCCAGCTCCTGCCTCCTTGTTTTTAATGTCTCTGCCCCCAGCCTCTCTATGGGATCTTTGGATGCCTCCTTTTTTGGCTTCCCAGTCTTTACTTAACCACAGAAGAGTAGTGCATGCATTTTAGTGTGAACTGTTTAATACACTTTACAATGTGTGCGTCAGACTTTCCAAAATCCTCTCACAACTTTTGTGGAACTCAGTCATTCCAGCCTGTTCCTCCTTTAAATAGCCAGATTTGGGATAGAATAAGAGCCCAGCACTAAATAATGAACTTTATTCTTTTATAGCATCATGCAGTAGAACAGTGTTTCTCAAGATGTGTTCCCTGTATCTACAGCATTACTTGGGAATGAGTGAGAAATGTAAACTTCTGGTTCTTAAGTGAGAATCCTGAGAATGGGGCCCACAATCTGTGGTTTCATAATTTCTCCTGGTGATTCTGATACCCATTCATGCTGAGCAGCACAGCAATAAAAATGTGAGAAATCTGGAGTGAAGCAGTGGACTTTGGTTGAAACAATAAACCTTTCTGAGGTTTATTACAGTTTTTGTTACAGTTAACAACAACAAAAAATTGATAATAAAATACCTACCTGACAAACATTAAATGGAAAATCAGATGTAAAGCACTGAGATTAACTTTTTTCACTCAGTAGTATAATTTCTGACCTCATATTTTTTCCTTCTTATCTTTCTGAATGTTGTTTATAATTTTTTAGAATCATAACTTTTATGTTAATTCTAGCTACTCATAATCCAATTACTCATCAGAAATGTGTGGGGTGTTTTTTGTTTGTTTGTTTGTTTTTGAGACAGAGTCTCACTCTGCTGCCCAGCTAGAGTGCTGTGGCATCAGCCTAGCTCACAGCAACCTTGATCTTCTGGTATCAAGCAATCCTCCTGCCTCAGCCTTCCAAGTAGCTGGGACTACAGGCATGTGCCACCATGCCCGGTTATTTTTTTCTATTTTTGGTAGAGACAGGGTCTCACTCTTGCTTAGGCTGGTCTTGAATTCCTGACCTCAAGTGATCCTCCCACCACAGCCTCCCAGAGTGGTAGGATTATTAGTGTGAGCCACCACACCTGGCCCCAAAATGGTTTTATGTTATACCCTTGCTTGGAAAAGATCAATATGTGTTAAGTCCCGAAGCTTTCCTTTCTGTTCCTGGGGCTTCAACTTTGCCCTTTGTCACCTACATGTTGGCCCTTACTGCCAATCATTAGTCTTTAATGTGCACTGTTTGTGCTCTGAGAAGATGGCTGCATGTGATTCTCCAAGTCATTCTCTCTCTCTTCCTTTCTCCCCCCTTCCTTTCTCCTTCTCGTTTATCTCCTTGGGTTGGGATTCATGCAGCTGGTATTTCATTTCCTTAAAAGTCACTTTTCTTCAGGGTGGAGACAATGCCTGAGTACACTAAGTTTCATGGCTGTGGAATGATAGTTGAGAAATACCACCGTCTGTTCATATGCTGCCTGAGAAATGCTTTCCACTTGGTGCTGACGGTGGCTGCAAATGGTCTCAGTTAGCAGGACTGTGTGGCTTCACTTCTTGGTGCACAACATCACAGCATAAAATGGGCATCATTTCTGGTACTGCACACATGCTTCTAAGTAATTCCCAGCTCTGACTCTTTTGAGCAGGATGTTGGCTCTCCTTAGCATGGGTAATCGTGATTCTGTTTCTAAATGCTTCTAGGAGGAAAGACTGCCATACTTTTTCCCCCTGGAAAAAGCCTATTTTAGGAACTGTAGTGTAAGTGCCAGCATTTTGTGAGCCCCTACTATATGTAGGCACTGTGCTAGGTGATTCTGAAACATTGTCTTGATTCTGTACAACACTGCTTCAAAATAGGTATTATATCCTTTTTTTTCCATTACGGTTCTTTTATTTTATTTTATTTTATTTTTTTCCAAAAATTTTATTGGGGTAAAACTACAAAACATTTACCATACAAAATAGGTATTATATCCTTATTTTTCAGATGAGGAAATTAAGGTTCTGGGAGTGTAAGTGATTTTTCCAAAGTCACTCAACTACTAAAGAGGAGCTTTTTATTACTACTTGGATATCTTTGATTCCAATTTCTTTGTGACATGATGAATAGGAAGGCAAATTATCAGGAATGTATAGTGAATTCTTACATACTGAAGATTTTGTTAGCAATGGAATTTGGTGTAAGGTAGTCTGATTATATACATGCATATGTGTGTGCACGTGAGTGTGTTTTAGATACTGGACATGCTACCAGCTAAGCAATTTTGAATAATCTTTGCATTGCTAACTTTTAGCTTACACCTCTGCTATATATCATGGTATTGATGTGTGTCTAGTTAAAGGTGAGGGAGAGCATGCATTTATTCATCTTTCCCTGTTAACTGCTCAATCATTTATTAGTCATCCAACAAATATTAGGCACCTACTAGGGAGTGCATTATGCACTGGGAATAAACAGATAAAAAGATGGTTCCTGCCTTTGTGAGTCTTTGACCTTATCCATGTTCTAAATAAGTTATGTGTTTTACATTCAAGATTATCATGCCTTAGTTATTTCAGAGGTTAAGGAGGTGTCTTAGTTCAGCCTTGTCTCTGCCATGCTAACTAGACATAGGTCTTTAAATACTTTATTTTTCTGAGTTTGTTTACTCATCTGTCAAATGTAGCATATAAATGACCATGCTAGCAACTTTTCAAAGTAAGATCAAATAAGATAACATACATGAGGGCAACTCACAATCTCCAAAGTATGATAAAATATTCAATGTTAATATATTATTGATAACATTTTACTATGACTACAGTTATTATCGGGAGTATTTTTAAAAGATCAGGTGGCATGCAAAACCCATGAACTGTAAATCCAATGAAATTTACTACTTTACCTTTTTTACTTAGAAATAAGGGGTAATTGTATTTTTACTTCTAGTTCAAAACATTTAGAAGTCTAAATAATTCTCTTCTGTAGTCTTGAAGATGTTCCCGTGGAAGCTAATTGGGAAGGATTATATAAGACTGGAGAGGCAGCATATGCTGAGAATCAGGCAGCCCTGCTGCTTTCAAAACCTGGCTCTATTTTTGCTGCAAGGCTCATGGCTAAGATAAAATTTTCTTTAAGGAGAGGCCAGCAACACCTGTGATAATTAAATATAAAAATATTTAAAATGATTGATGAATTATAAAACATTACAAATGTCTTAGCTTATTTATTACAATTAGAATATTGCAGAAAATAGTCATGGGAGGTGGTGATGGTGGATTTTTTTTTCTTTTGCAATTTTTAACACATAATTTCCTTCTGTTTCAAGAAAATTCAGATAGCTCTTCTTTCAGTAAATTTATAAACACACACACAATTGAAATACTTGTTTCCTCCATTTATAGAGATATTTTTTCTAGCCAAGAAAAATTCAAGATGCAGCTTGTGGCATTTCAAGGGATGCTTTCCTAATTTCTAGAAAATAGCTCTCTCTACTCTTTTTCTTGGTCCTCATTGTCCTCTGTGTAACTTTTAACCTTATTATCTACAAGACTTTATTACAGTTATCATGTACATATCCATTTTCTCACTGAAATATGAACTCCTTGAGGATAGCAACTCTCATTTGTCTTTTTGGCAGTTACTGGCTGATGGAAAACACTCACTAAATATCTGTTGCATAAATTCATGGTTGTTTCTAAATATGCCAAGGAATTCTTTATTATACAAAGGGAATTGTACTGGGATTTCTTAAAATATTTTATTCCTAACTATACATAAATTATGACTCACAAAATTGATTTAGACACATAAAGATTTCAGAGTAAAGTTATATCTAGGTGCTTAATATAATCTCAAGAAATAATATCTGTACTTCTATGTAAGGATCAGTTAAAAATGTTTTAGAGTAGGACTTTTTGGCATTTTTACTTCATAAAATAAATTTCTATAAATAACCCTTTTTGCATTTTTCAAGTGGTTTTTTTTTGAGTGAAGACTAATATTAAGTAAAAGTATATTACAAAGCCAGTTTTGTTTTGTTTTTCATATCTTGGTGAGGTCATTGGTTATCAATTCAGAAATCACGTCTGGGCTGAGACAGCTGGGATTGTTTTCTTGTAGAAACAGAGAAGTCCTAGAAATGTATAAAAATGAGAATTAATTTTCTGCAAGCATTGTGAGGCCAGGGAATTAGCTAGTGCTCAAACCTATGTAGGCACTGTCAATGCACATGGCATACTGTGGCACTGGTCCTTACAAATGTGTTTGACAATTCTTCTGTTCCTCTCACAGCGGGAAACTTACCACTGTGGTAGACACTTTAGTGGGGCAAAGGGGGTATGGGTGCTGTGAATCCATGACAGAGACTCACTTTGGCTCTTTTCCATTTTTCCGAAGGTAGTTTGATATTAGATTTTGTAGAGGAGAATATACAAGAGAAATTTTCAGAATGTGCCATACATAGTTCTAAAGAAAGAGAGCAGTAGGTTCGGTGAGATGTGAAAAGAAAAGAAATCAAAGGACCAGGCTGAGGGAAAGTTTTTAAAGTTTACAAAAACATGGGAGTTTTTATGACAGAATCGTCCTGTGTCATGTGGTGGCCACATGAATCTATACATGTGACAAAATTGCACAGGACTAAACACACACACACACACATGCACATACAGCTGGTGAAACCAAAAAAGGTTGGTGGATTGTATCGATATCAATTTCCTGGCGGTGATGTTTTATTATACCATAGTTATGCAAGATGTTAACATTGGCAGGAAACAGAAACCACTGAGTATACAG